>JAUMHB010100964.1:0-10240 GCA_032359685.1 Pittosporum tobira
TTAAGTTCCAAGGATTATATATTGTTGAAAATGAAGATGTTCATTTGAATAATTTGATTTGATTATTTATGCTTGAAATTGATGCTAGCGGTGGGGAATCCACTTTATGCTCGTGGATTTCCGAATGATCTTGCTTTCGAAAGAATCAATAGTTTTAAAATGATTTTGAGTTTTAAAATGGAAAGTTTTCGAGAAACGAATTTTATTAAATGACAAGGTATTTTAAAAGAAAATATTTTAGTGTTTGAGAGTGGTGTACTTGCTGAGCTTATTCGCTCACACTTGCTTTGTTTTGAAATATTTTTGAAGTTAATTAATAAAACGAGTGAGACATCGAGACGAAACTGGGGATTTGTCTAGCCCGAGGCGAAAGGAGTTTTGGAGTGAGCTGTCGGATCTAAATTTCATAATAAAAATTGTTGTAACTTATATTATATTTTGCTCCGTTGCAATATAATAAATAAGTGGGAATAAAGAAATGTATTTTTGACGACCGGTTCACAGGGTGTACGAAACCGGGGCGTCTCAATTTTGGCCATGTTGGCCCCCTTTTGGTAGGTTTAAATTGTGGTTCAAAGTTGAGCTTTTTGGTAGTTAGCAAATATGGTCCAAAAATTGGTTAAGTCTCCTCACAAGCTCTTGACACATAGCTAGGGTGAAATCATCCTTGTGATGTCATCTTGATGACATCATGGTGATGTCACCATGGTGATGTCATCTTGCTTGCATCATCGTTTTCGTCTCATTTCGCATTTTTTTCTTTTTCTTTCCTTGCAAATTTTGTCTAGGGATATTCCCCACTGTCATGGACAAAATTTAATCCCTTATATAAGGGTTCTAATTGCATTCTATTTGTATCTCTTTCGTCTCAAAATTAAGTCGTACAGGAAATTACGCAAAATTGGCTAGCTGCGTTTGCGATTACGCGAATTCCTCGTAACAAATTTAGATATCATCAAATATAAAATATTACTCATTTTATTCTTATTTAATCAATATACATTATAAATTTGTGTGTATATATATACACACACACACACAAACTTCTTGTCATTATTCGCAATTTATGAATTCTAATCTAGTTCATATGCTATAACCAATCTTAAATCTATCACTTCAAAGCTCTCCGTAATCTATTCTTAGAGATCGTATTGCTAAGCTCTGATGCCAACTGTAACACTTCCAAATCTGGGTATCCACACCCTTACTTGAGTTGTTAATTTATTGATAACATCTCAACTTACTTAAATACACACAGAATCTTATTGTCTCAACGTATACAAGATTAAAATAAAGTACACCATATCACGCTAGAAATATTATACAAGACACTCTACACAAATTATTATTATGCAGCGGAAACATCTAAACAATCGTATTATCTGAACCATTAGTTCATTCCCTCCAATAATCCCGCTATCAGTTATCTATACCTGAAAAGAATATGAGACAAATGAGTGAGCTCAGATAGTTCAGTAAGAAATACAATGACTAAGGATGACTGAAACAAAGAAAATTATCCTTAGCCTTATAATTCAGCAAATTGAGTGTGAATGAAAATATAGACATATAAAATAATGTTCAAATGTAACTGCATGAGAAATGTAAACACAAAATAAAGCAGTTATGAATGTCTAAATTCTCCAGTCTTTAAACAGTCATCAGGATATCATTATTGGACATGCCAATATACGTGACTTTACTACACAGGTAAACACCACCAATATCATACATCCTTTTCCCCGGCCAAAAACAATCATAATTTAGTAATTTTGCCACATAAGCCAATAACATAATATATGTATGCCTTTACCACTCAAGCCAAGGCACCCATAATCAAATCTGAATCCAATGATCACATAAATTATTAAGATGCGACTTTCAACTTCTGTAACGAAAGTAGCCAAATATTAACAAGTTAAGAATCAAGGAATTTAGGAATTATTGTTACTCAAAGAGTAGTAACAATTGTTCAATAGTCAAATTGTCAACATATGTTCAAGCTCAAATATAATGTTCAAGCTCAAGATTTCAAAGCTGAATAAGGTGTTTCCAATCAAAAGAATCTATTCAGATGAAATGATAGCATAACGTAAATGTCAAATGATATATCTTTCAGTGAAAGTAAAAGGATGGTACACCTTACCTTAACATGTACTCCGTAAAGTTATGTCTTCCTAAGAGTAGTTGACATATAAATCATTTTGTATATTTTAATATAATCAATGATGAAAATATGTAAGTATATATTTTGACCAAGGTTTCACAAGTCTACCAAACACCAATTTATAATATAAAATAATTTTGTATGATTTAAGAATCATATTAAAATAACTTTATTTAAAAGTTTATAATAACTTGAAAAATATTTGTGAGAGTGTAAAAGTGAAAGTTTTACATAAATCTTGCAAAGAAGGCTTCTCCCATAGAATATGGTTTTGTAAATATACTTTACAAGTGGTCGGATGAACACTGTAAGTGTACACCAGTCAAGTTATAGTATATAAGATTATCGATCCCACGAGGACTAATATTACAACTATGTACCAACTAAAAACTTCTTTAACTTATCTAATGAATGATTAAAGATTTGATTTTTGACTAAGAATAACTAGATAACTAATTACTGAACAAAAGTAAATTAGAGTTTAAATCAATGGAGAAAGTAGTACTAAGATTTTGATTTCACTCACCCTTATCGATTTACCATGCAAGTTATGTATCTTATCTGTTATGATAGTATAACTTTTCAATTTTAGATAGATACCCTATATCTAGGTGTAACATCCCTAATTCAACTTACCACTCCCACAGTCTCCATGCGAGATTTAAATAATTTGAAAAGCATTAAGTTCTTTGGAAATTCCTGGATTCATTAACCTAAGTATAATTACTACCGAAATCGCACAAGTCACCTTGAACTATCTCTAGCAAAGTTTAACATATGGTTATGCCTCAATTTGAACTCACTAATCTTCACCTCTCGGTCCTTCAATTATATAACAAAAGATCATCTAAATAGTAGCTAAGTATTTAGAAGTATTAAACTCATAAGACATATCTCACAACAAACAGATCCATAAAATGCATGATAAAAATAATAACTTTAATTACTCATGGTAAGATTCATCTAGTCTTAGTACAAGAGTGTTTAGAATATAATCAAATTACAGAAATCAAAGAAAAAGATAGAAAAACCCATAGAGAAGTCTTGGACAGCCTTCCGGTCTCCACCTCCTTGAGCTATTCTTTGCGTTCTTCGATTCGTCGAAGTCAAGATCTCTAAATCTGAGCTGGGAGGCGGTATTTATAACTTTTAATCTTGGAACTAATCATAAGTTGACTCAAATTAGGTTTTTTGTCTTTCCGTCCAAGTCCAACTCTTTAGAAAAGCCAAAAATTGCGTAGGTTAAAACTTCCCGAAAAAGTCAACCGAAATTGCGTAAAACCTCACGGTCCACCTTACTACCACTTTTAAGGCCATAAAGCCACCTTACGGTCAAGATTACAGCCATAAGCTTGGCCGTAAGGTCCTTGGAGTGTTATTTTTGCTTCCTACTTCGGTTCTAGCAACCCTTATCCGTCCGGAATCAGGTCAAATTTCAATTTTTGTCCGAAATAGGTCTTTTCAAGCCCAATTCTCTGCAATATAGACCCAATAACAATAGAAACAATCTAATCCCTTGGATTGATGATATGCTAGCCCAAACAAGGATATATAAGTCCAATCCATGCATTTTCATAATAAATCAATAGAATAATCACAAGAAAATATAAATATAAAATGTACTGATTAACAAGTTTTGTATGTGTATAATATAGGTTTAAAATTATTTCGTCAAAGATAAAAAATAAAAATAAGTATTACCTAAAAGTTTCTTGTATTACCACTTGAATTCTCTTACAAAAATAACTTTAATAATACTCTAAATTACTCACAAGAACTTTATAATATCAAGTAAGTACTCAATATATCATGAAGAGAATAGAGTAAGGTGTGAAAAATGTTTCTTCCAAGACCATCTATTTATACTAAAAATTTTGTCAACCTTCCCTAATAAGTTTTCCCAATAAAATAATTTATCTGACAATTCCATAATACCTTTTTGAAAATTGTTTATGAAAACAAAATTTCTTCTCATGCTTTTTGAAAAATAATAATAAAACCAAAAATTCATCTCATGCTTTTTGAAAATAATAATAAAACATCAAAACTTCATTTCATATTTTTTGAAAAATAATAATAAAATTAAAACTTCATCTCATGCGAAAAATAATAATAAAACACCAAAACTTAATTTTTTACTTTTTGAAAAATAATAATAAAACTAAAACTTCATCTTATGCTTTTTGAAAAATAATAATAAAATACCAAAACTTAATTTCATACTCTATGTAACTTCAAAGTTTCTCCTGACAATTTCAATTCTTACCCGATAATCTTTCTATACCAAGCATCTCTTATATTTCAACCCATGTGAAGCTTATCACATAGCTATTTTATATAAATTTTATTTGTAACAATTTTCACCACTCAATCATATCAAAAATTTCACAATTATTCAGATAAATATTACTTCCAACTGTCTATTAATTAAATCATTATACTTTTCCAAAATTAGCCACTTATTAATTAAAGTTCATACCCTAGTAGTATAACATCTTCAAATCTTTCTTACTAATAATTCTTCAAGTACTTCATAAGTATTCTATACAGTAAATTTAATAATTCTTCCACTGAATCTTAAAATCATTTTTTATCTGACAGTTATGTTATAACACAATTACCTTCATATACCCAGCTATACCACACTCTAAATATTATTAGTATATTTGATAATTGTTTCCAACACTGTTGCAGATATTTAAAACTATTGACACTAACCGTAGAAAATTATTTATCAGATACATCAACATCAAGTGTATATATATATATATATATATATATATATATATATTGTGAGAACCTGAATTTATTGGTGAACGATTAATAATATAAAATTCTCTTTTTATAATGTCTAATGGAATTATTTTCTACATCGCTATATTTCAGAAAATTGAATCAAGGTAAAAATATAATGACCAGGGGCATTTTAGTTATTTTGATAAATGTTATGCTCAATGGCATTTTGATCATTTTGACCCAAAAGTAAAAAAGTGTTCGAAATTATAAACTAACTAAAGATCTGGAATCAATGTGGAAAAATAGTGAATCAAAACGCCGTCAGATTTTTGAATTGACCTAGTCTAGAGTTGACTTTTTGACCGGAGTGTCATATGGAAAAATGGCTAGCGCGGTTGGAATCGCAGCATGCCAAAACATAGGGATAGAGTATAATATTGTATTATATGATTTTTGATTTTTTAAATTATTATTTAATTATTAAATTAATCGATTTGCAAATCGAGGCAAAACATCAATTTTAAATTTTAAATTTTCAGACAAGTTAACTAAGTGGGGCCCACTGTCATGCAGGCCCCATAATTTTGTCTTTTTCCCCTTGGCCCCTTTCCTTTTCTTCTCTTTTCTTTTTTCCCCCAAACTTTTTGCAGCCTCTGAGTCTTGCCGAATCCATCACCAGCCCCTTTCTTGCATCGACCAGTGTTGTTTAACATTGCAAAATGCCTTTAAAACACAGTGCCATTAAGCCCTAGGTCACAATTGAGCCGAGCAAAAGTCTGCAGTTCTTTTTTTTTTTTTTTTGTTCTTGGTGAGCAAAAATTCAAAGTTCTCATTTTTGCATTTGTTTATGTTAATTGATAATTAGAATAGCATCTGGGAGTTCTTTAGCATCGATTTAAGCCTTCAACCGATCAAGGCGGTCAAGAGTCGAGTCGTTTAAGGTTGATTTGCAGTCGGCATGTTTCCAATGGATTCTTGCAATTGCAAGGATCATTTTGGTACCTCTCGATCGAGTAGTCGTGATGTTTTAAAGCCTATTTGAATTTTTCCAGCAAGCTTGTGGCCACCGGTGAAGGCTTCTTGGTCAGAACCGAGGACGATGAACATGGTCTCCCTATTCTTGAGGTTCTAGGTCACGGGGATGGTAAGATTCAATGTTCCATCAATCCCTTTGCCATAAACCAAGCTTACCTTGTGATTTAGTGTGCGTATGTGCGTGTGTGTGGCCATCGCAGCCCACTGCCGATGACCAACAGGCCGGCCGACCAGCCAGCTTGTCAATCGGGTGACTGGGGGTGGAGGAGAAAAGGGTTGCCAGTCAACTAGTCATGGTTGACTTGGTCAACTACCTTTTGACCGACTACCCAGTCTGCAGGCCACTGCCATGGGCGACCAGGCCAACTGCCCAATCCCTCAAGTAGTCGGATCCGGGAAGGGACCGACCAGACCGACCAGTCAATAGTCGACATGGTCGACTGTTACCCCGATCGACCAGTCAGTGTGGACCTGTCTTGAAAGCCGACCGGCCAGTCTGATAACGCGACCGACCAGTCTAGCATGATGGCAAGAATGCGGAGAAATAGCCGACCAGCCAGCCAGCCGATGGTTAACTCGATCAGGCATTGTTGACTTTGAGTTATTCCATTTTGTTGTTACTGTTTTTTTTTCTGTTATCATTATTACCATTATCATTATCATTATCATTATTTTTAAAAAGGTTAAATTACTAAAATACCCCAATGGTATATTTACTAAAATACCCTTCTGTCCAAAAGACAAAAATATCCTTCTGTGTGTTTTACCAAAGTACCCCTATGCAGCAAATTACTAAACTGCCCTTAGGGCATAATTTACAAAAATGCCACTGCTGCATATTTACAAAAATGCCACTGTTACACTATTTACAAAACTGCCACTTACCCTTATTTACAACAATGCCATTGGACTGGAAAAATGATTAAAGAACATGTTAAAATTATTTTTAACTTGGATGTTTAATTTTCTTAAATTAAAAAATATTGTACTCATTTAAATTTTATTTTATTTAGATAATAAATTTGAATATTTAAAGAATATTATTTTAATTCCTTTTAAATGATTTAAATATCATTTCGATGTGTTCACACATCATATTTTTTTTTTTAAACATCGTATATTTTTATATACAAATGTTATACTCATTTTATATCCGAACAAGGAATCCAATGAAGTATTTTAGGGTTAAGAATACCCCGGGATAAATACGAGGAATAAGTTGGACGGAATGAGTCGATGCTAAATTGTCAGATAATGACAATTTTGCCCTTTGAAAATTTTGTATACGTTTATGCCATTTTAAATTAGGAAAACTCCAATATGCTTAGGATTATTTTGAGAGTGAGCGACCTACTTTAAGGCGAGGATACTAATGATAGGCCGTTATTATTATAGGAACGTACGTGAGAGGGCAATGAAGACTTACGATTGCAAAACGCGTCATGTGGAAAGTTTAGGAAGCATTATTAAGGAAAATTTATTATTCTCCACTTATATATAAGATATTGTTCGCTTATACATGCAAGTTATTACTCTCCGCTTCTATGTATAAGATATTGTCCACTTATGCATGCAAGTATATTATTTCCCACTTATGTATAAGTTATTGTTCCCTTATGCATGTCATTTACTTCAGCTATTGATACATATGATTTAAATTTCGATATACGTATTTTGCCATGATTGTACAAATTTGATTGCTTGTATATTATTTATTGCTTCAAGTTAAATTCCTGAACTTGTTTAAAATGATTATGCATATTTACCATGTAGAAGCATGCCACATTGTTGAAGCGTTTATCATTTTCACATGATTCATGATAATTTGAGATCAAATATTGAACATAGTTAAAGACCGGTGTATCGGAACCCTACATGGTTAACTATTGTAGCTGTGACGTATACGGGCACGAGTTGTTAAACTTGACTATGTGTCGAGGATGATGAAATGACTAAGTGTCAGGCAGAAATGCCACCCAATTGATGTTTAATTATTCAAAATATTAATTATTGAATGGCATGATATGACATCTACTCATGTATTGTGCATGTGTTGATGGAATTCATATTAACTCGTGAATTCACATGTTAAAGTTTTAATGATTCAAAATCATACCGTTTTATCTTTTGACTGGAATGATCATTTTTATTCAAAACAAGAGTTAATTTCTTGTTGAGTACTTTTCACTCATTCTTGCTAGGTTTTTATAAACCTTCTAGAAGCAGTCGAGCAAGGCGAAGCCTCGAAAGGGAAGAGTAAAGTAGAGTATTACTGACATGTTCCATGATTTTTCTAACTTGTACATTGTAATCAAATGTTGTACGACTTATGCTCGTACTTAGAGCCCTGTTATTGTAAGATCTTAATTTATTAATTAAGCTTTACGCTTTCGTTGTATGTGTAATTATTCGTATGTAAGATCCTTGTAAGATATAACAGGGCGAGCTGCCAAATATTGACAACTCACGATGCTGAGATGATATCTGATGACCCGGTTTCCACAAGAATTCAAAGGTGAAAATTTGGGGGCGTCACAGTTGGTATCAAAGCTATAAGTTAGAACAAATCCTTAGATCCAAGCATTAGAAAAAAACCCTAATTGACTCGAGAACGTAATTACGTCTAAGATTCAAATATATGAATTGCAAGGACCCTATAAACCTACCCCATACGTTTAAGATATATATCGATTAATTAACGCTTCTGTTAAAACTTGTATATGTGTCATACCATTGAGATTCCCGCTCTCAGCCCACTCCCCGCATTTAAGATTCCTAAAGAGGATGAACCTATCTTAGAGTTCGAGTCGGAGGAGGAGCTACCCGAAGGGTACGACCCTATAAGAACCTCCGAAGACGAACGAAGATATTGGGTACACTCCAGATACGCTAATGTCAAGGATATACCCGAGAATATGAGGTTCTACCTCAACAGTGATGATGAGGATGACGAGGACATGAGGTCCTTTCTAGATAGTTACAGCCAGTTCGATGAGGACGAATAGGTCAAACCATATATGTACTTAGAATCAAAAACACTTTTCTTAAAACGGTAACTAACCCCACTTTAAAACTCCTTGTAGATGTCAAACCACGAGAGCGAAGAGAAGGAGCTGATAGTCGAAGCAATGACCAACCAGGCTGGGGAAGAGTTGACCACCCCTATATCACCGCCTGCCCAGTTACCCCCATTCCCAAGGCCCCGCTCAGACATGACGGCTGAGGATTGCCTATGGGAGAGGCTTCAGAAGGCTGAAACACTACTCTAGAAAAGAGATGAGCAAATCTTGCACCTGTATTCTAAGAACGAGTACCCAGAGCGGAGGGCACAACATTAGGAGCATGCTGTAAAAAGGATTGCAGCAGGATATCTACAGTCTTTTGACAACTCGTGGAGGCGTGTTAATCACCTCCGAACTGTAGAAAGACATGAGTAGACCCCCGCCTTCATCGAGCATGTAGCCAACCACCTCGAGAGGCAGTACAATTCTACGCTGGCAAATGAAGAAAAGACCTACCAGTAGGTTAGAGACCACTGATGTGGGAGATGGACTCATGATCAATACATTTTATATCTATATTTTCTTGCGATTATTCTCTTGATTTACTGTGAAAATGCATGGATTGGACTTATATATCCTTGTTTAGGCTAACATATCATCAATCTAAGGGATTAGATTGTTTCTATGTTTATTGGGCTTATATTGTAGAGAATTGGGCTTGAAAAGGCCTATTTCGAACAAAAATCGAAGTTTGACCTAATCCCGGAACGGACAAGGATTGCCAGAACTGAAGCAGAAAGCAAAAACAACATTCCAGGGGACCTTACGGCTAAGCTTACGGTCGTAAGCTTGACCATAAGGTGGCTTTATGGCCGTAAAAGTGGTAGTTAGGTGGCCCGTGAGGTTTTACACGATTTCGATTGACTTTTCCGGGAAGTTTTGACCTATGCGATTTTGGGCTTTTCTAAATAGTTGGACTTAGACTGAAAGATAAAAAAACCTAATTTGAGTTAACTTATGATTAGTTCCAAGATTTAAAGCTATAAATACAATCTCTTAGCTCAGATTCGGGGATCTCATCTTCGACGAATCGAATAACACAAAGAAGAGGAGCTTAAGGAGGTGGAGACTGGAAGGCTATCCACGACATATTCCTACCAACTTCTCTATGGGTTTTTCTATCTTTTTCTTTGATTTCTGTAATTTAATTATGTTCTAAACAATCTTGTACTAAGACTAGATGGATCTTGCCATGAGTAATTAAAGTTATTATTTTTATCATGCGTTTTATGAATCTGTT
>JAUMHB010100975.1:0-10240 GCA_032359685.1 Pittosporum tobira
TATACGTAAATATATTTTCATCATTGATTATATTATAATATGTAAAATAATTTATAGGTCAACTACTCCTAGGAAGATATTACTTTTGGAGTACGCATTTAGATAAGGAGTATCATCCTTTTGGCTTCCACTGGAAGGAAAATCTTTTGACCTTTACGTTATGCTATCATTTTCTCTTGAATAGATTCTTCTAATAGGAAACACCTTATTCAACTTTAAAACTCTTGAGATTGAATATTATATTTGACCTTGAACATATGTTGATAATTTAGACATATGTTGACAATTTGACTATTGATATATTGTTAATACTCTTTGAGTAACAATAATTCCTAAATTCATTGATTCTATCTTGTTAATATTTGGCTACTTTCGTTATAAAAGTTGAAAGTCGCATCTTAACTATTTGTGTGATCTTTGAATTCATGATTGATTGTGGATGTCTTAGCCTGAGTAGCAAAGACGTACATATATTATATTAATGACATGTGTGGCAGAATTGCTAATTTATGATTGTCTTTGGCTGGGGTCAAAGACGTGTGATATTGGTGACATTTACCTATGTGGTAAAGTCACATATGCTGGCATATCCAGTAATGACATCCTGATGACGGTTTAAAGAATGGAGAATCTAGACATTCATAACTACTTTATTTTCGTACTTACATTTTTCATATAGTTATACTT
The DNA here is from genome assembly GCA_032359685.1 of Pittosporum tobira. NCBI lineage: Eukaryota > Viridiplantae > Streptophyta > Magnoliopsida > Apiales > Pittosporaceae > Pittosporum > Pittosporum tobira. The sequence continues at coordinate 688 of JAUMHB010100975.1, forward strand.
GACAGTATTTCATATGTCTATGTTTTCATTTACAGTCAATTTGTTGACTTAAAAGGCTAATGATAACTTTATTTGTTTCAGTTATCTTTAGTCATAGTATTTTTTACTGAGCTATTTGAGCTCACTCCTTTGCTTTATATTCATTTCAGGTGCAGATAACTGATAGCGGGGTTATTTGGGGGAATGAACTAGAGGTCTAGTTGCTTAGATGTTTCTGCTGCGTACTATTAACTAAAAGAATAATTTGTGTAGAGACTGTTATATAATAGTTTTAGCATAATAGATTGTACCTTATTATAACCTTGTGTATTTTAAAGTCTTGTGTATTTGTAAGTTATGAAGTTATTAATAAATTTACAACTCAAGTCAGGGTGTGGATGCCCAGATTTAGTGGTGTCACATGCATGACCAGTAATGATACATTGATGAATGTTTAAAGACAAGAGAATTTAGAAATTCATAATTGTGTTATTTTTGTGCTTGCCTTTCTCTTGCAATTAAATTGGCAGTATTTCATATGTCTATATTTTTATTTACACTCAATTTGTTGACTTATAAGACTAAGGATAATTTTCTTCGTTTCATTTATCCTTAGTCATGGTATTTTTAACAAGGCTATCTGAGCTCACTCTTTTGTCTCATATTCTTTTTAGGCGCAGATAAGTGATAGCGGGGATGTTGGGGGAGAATGAACTAGATGTCCTTTTAGTGAAGTTGTATAGATATTCAGCTACGTACTATTTCCTATAATAATAATAATAATTTGGAGAAATTTGATGTATAATACTTCAAGTGTGGAATCATGCACCCTATAAATTTCGTGTGAAATAATAAAGTCATCTGTGTATTTATGTAAGTTATTATATTATGAATAAATTAACAACTCAAGTCGGGTTGTGGATACCTAGATTTGAGGGTATCACAGTTGGCATCAGAGCTTAGGAATATGATCTCTAAGAATAGACTACGGAGAGCTTAAGGGGTAGATTTAAGATTGATGATATCATATGAACTAAATTAGAATTCATAAGTTACGGATAATGACATGAAGTTTGTATTTATATATGTTTGTGTATATTTATATCTAAAAGTTTAATTGTGCTTGTATAATAGCTGGCCAGAATGAAGAGTATGATAACTTGACCCACGAGGCTCTAATTAGCATTCTGCAGTTCATGCAAAACCAAACTCAGTGTAGCTTACGCAAAAACGTCGCCGGTAATAATGGTAACTGGCCCGTCACCTTCAAGCAATTTAAGGAGTTGGGACCACCGGAATTATTAGAAAAACTGGATCTGTTGAAAAACCAAAGCATGGATCAAAGACATGAATAAAATAATCGATGTGTTAAGGTGTCAAGAATGACAAAAAATCCAATTTGCTTGTTTTATACTTCAAGGAGAGGCGAACCATTAGTGGGAGTCAGTTAAATAGGTTGATCCTGTAACTCTCGAAATGTCATAGGAAGAGTTCAAAGAACTCTTTTATGAGAAATAGTTTCCAGATAACATTCGTCATATGAATCAGGTGGAATTCATAAAATTGGAATAGAAAAATATGTCTGTGGCTCAGTATGAAGCCAAATTTGCGCAGTTGTCATGGTTTGTTCCACACCTTGTGGACAACGAGGAGCCCCAGACTCGTATATTCTTATGAGGATTGAGGTCAGATATTCGTACCCACCTTATTACTATTAAGCTCTGCTCGTATGCAGATGTTGTTGATAGATCACAATTCTGGGAACGAGATAGCGAGATGAATTGCTTGGAAGTTAAACAGAAGTAGAAAGAAAAAAACCATGAATCTGACCAAGGACATTACAAACACACCAATTTTCGAAGAGATAACCACCCAACAAAGAATAGAAATGGAGGTCATTCAGGAGGAAATCAAAGAAGAGAAGAAAAGAAGGTTGATTTCAAAAGGAGACGTTTTAACAATGACAAAGGCAAGTCATCAACAATAATACTAACACCGAATATAGAGACTCGAGGAACGATACCATATTATCGTTGCGGGTAAAAAGGACATATAAGCCCAAATTGTGCTCAAATTTCGAAGGCCTACTACAACTGTGGAAAGGATGAACATTTGACTCGTTTTTGCAAATCCTCGAATGCAAATCCACCAATAACAGCGAATTAGAAAACTACTGCTGATAATCCAAAATCTTCAGCTTAGGGTAGAGCCTTTGTCATGACTGCTGAGAATGAGAGGGAACCACACAAAATCATTACGGGTAAGTTATTAATCAACTCATAAGAAATTTATACATTGATTGATACTGGTTCGACGCATTCTTTTGTTTCACCTGCTTGTGCTCAACGTATGAAATTGCTGCATGAAAAATTAGATTATGATCTTTTTGTGCAAACTTCAATAGGGAAACAGTCGTAACATCTATGGGTTATAAGTCATGCTCAGTTCAAATAGGAACTCTTACATTACATGTTGATCTTGTTTCCCTTGATATTCGAGGCTTTGATGTAATTTTAGGAATTGATTTATTGTCTACCCATTATGCCAAAATTGATTACTTTCATAAAGTCATTAGTTTTCATCTTTATAACCAACCTTCAGTTCAAAAGCAAGCTACAAAACCCTTGAAGTCTGTAGCTGTTATTTCTAGCCATAAAATAATTTGTCTCTTGAAAAAGGGATGTCAAGCTTTCTTAGCCCATATCACATACCTAAATAAATATTCTTCTAAATTAAACACCTTTTCTATTGTTAAAGAATTTCCCAACGTCTTTCTTAAAAAATTACCTGGCTTACCTCCAAAAAAAGACGTTGAATTTTGTATTAGCCTTGAACCTGGAACCCATCCTATTTATAAAGCACCTTACCGTATGGCACCGGTGGAACTTCAAGAATTAAAGATTCAACTACAAGAGTTATTGGATGTGGATTTTATCCGTCCAAGTTTGTCACTTTGGGGAGCTTTAGTCTTATTGGTAAGAAAGAAAGATGGTAATTTAAGGTTGTGCATAGATTATCGGGAGTTAAACCATATCACCATTAAGAATCGATACCCATTGCCACAAATTGATGACTTGTTCGATCATTTACAAGGTGCTATATATTTATCAAAAAATGACATTCATTCTGGGTACCGTCAGCTGAGAGTGAAAGTAGAAGATATTGCGAAGACTACTTTTAGAACTCGCTATGGACATTACAAATTCTTGGTGATGCTTTTTGGTTTGACCAATGCCCCTACAGCCTTCATGGACTTGATGAAGAGAGTATTCAAGGAATACTTGGATCAATTTGTAGTCGTCTTTATTGATGACATTCTCATATACTCCAAGAGTCGTAAGGATCATGAAATGCACTTGAGACTAATACTTCAAAGGCTATGGGAGAATAAGTTATATGCCCAATTGAAGAAATGTGATTTTTGGATGAAGAAAGTGATATTTCTTGGACATGTTTTTCCAAGGATGGGATATGTATGGATCCCACTAAGGTTGAGACAATATTAAATTAGAAACAACCAAAAATAGTGACGAAAATGCGTCGTTTTTTTGGTTTAGCTGATTATTATCGAAGATTCATTGAAGGTTTTTCTCGAATTGCCATGCCACTAATCCAGTTGACACAAAAGAACACAAAGTTTGAATGGAACGAGCAATGTGAGAAGAGTTTTCAAGAACTCAAGAAAAGACGTGTTTTAGCCCCAGTTCTAAACATACCATCATGATCAGGAGGATTCGTCATCTACAGTGATGCCTCAAGCAATGGTCTAGGTTGTGTTCTCATACAAAATGGAAAAGTCATAGTCTATGCCCCCAAGAAACTAAAGGATTGAGAGAAGAACTATCCTACTCATGATTAGGAATTAATAGTTGTCGTTTACGCACTAAAGATTTGGAGACATTATTTATATGGGGAGAAATGTGATATATTCACAGATCATAAAATTCTCAAGTACTTCTTCACTCAAAAGGAACTCAACATGAGGCAACGACGATGGCTCGAGTTATTAAAAGACTACGACCACATTATTCAGTATCACCATGGGAAAACAAACGTGGTTGCTGACGCACTTAGTAGAAAATCATATGCAAGCACAAGTGCAATAATAACAACACGAGAGCACATCATCCATAACTTACGAAAAATGGAGATTGAAGTGAAGATATGTGATACACCTACAAGGATTGCACACATAAGAGTGAAGTCTACTTTAATCAACAAGATTAAAGCTACTCAAACTATCGACCCTGAACTTGTGAATATGATGAAGAATGTTCAGGAAGGTTCTATACCTGAAGCACACATAGACGAAGCCGGAATACTTTGAGTCAATACACGACTTTGTGTCCCTAATAATCCTGAGTTGAAGCACGATCTGATGACTGAAACTCATTGTACACATTTTTCAATTTACCCCGAGAGTACCAAGATGTATCGTGATCTTTGACAAACATTATGGTGGAGCAACATGAAGAGAGAGATCGCGAAGTTCGTGGAGAAGTGTTTAATTTGTCAACGTGTCAAAGCTGAGCATCAAGTACCTAAAGGTTCACTACAACCACTCAAAGTTCTAGAATGGAAATGGGACCATATCACTATGGATTTTGTGACAGGACTTCAAAAGATTTCTCAAGTTTTGGACGCTATTTAGGTCATCGTGGATAAACTAACCAAGTATGCTCATTTTCTACCACTACGAAAGACCTACTCACTCGAACAACTCGCCAATTTGTACATTGGAGAGATTGTATGATTACATGGCATACCGATTTCCATAGTCTTTGATCGAGATCCTAGATTTACATCTCGATTCTGAACTAACTTGCAAAAAACAATGGGCACGGAATCAGTTCTGCCTATCACTCACAGACAGACGGACAATCGAAAAGGACGATCCTAACACTTGAGGATTTATTGAGGTTGTGTGCACTTGATTTCAAAGGAAATTAGGACAAACACTTACCATTAGTGGAATTCTTATACAACAATAGTTATCATGCAAACATAGACATGACCCCCTTTGAAGCCTTATATGAATAGAAATGTCATTCACCTATATGTTAGAGCGAAATTAGAGAGGCAAAATTACTAGGACTAGAATTGGTGCGCAAAACTACTGAGAAGATTTACCTAGTCCGACAACGAATTCAAACGGCGCAGGAGCAACAAAAGAATTATACTGACATTCAACGAGGGTATATCAAGTTCAAAGTGGGAGATCATGTCTTTCTACGTGTTGCCCCATGGAAAGGAGTAACCCGATTCGATAGAAGAGAGAAGCTCAATCCTCAATTTATTGGATCATTTGAAATCTTGGAACTGACGGAGGTTGTAGCTTATAAGTTAGCGTTACCGCCCAGTATGGCTTGGGTTCACAATATCTTTATGATATTTATGTTACGTAAATATGTGAAGGATCCTAAGCATGTTACTGAAATAGAACCTGATGAGATTGCTGAGGATCTAACCTATGAATAAATTCCAGTCCGTATCTTAGATAAGAAGGAACATGTTCTATAGTTAAAAGTTATACCCCAAGTTAAAGTCCTATGTCCAAATGATAGTATGAAAGAGATGACTTAGGAGCTAGAGTCATAAATGTGATCTAAATACCCTCATCTCTTCGATACACCAGGTACACTAAATTTCATGGAGAAAATTTGATAAGAACTTTTTAGTACTTAATATTTTAATATCTTTTGCTATTGATTTATCAATATTTTCTTAAAAAGTCCAATCAAACATCCAATAATTGTTATATTTTTAGTTTGGACTACTACTCCTTGTTTAGATGCTATTTTATAGGTTTTTGGACCTATTTTTGTGTAAATCTGGGCTTAGAATGGACAAGGAACGAATCTGGGCTGAAGAATGGCAAAATTGTAAATAAGGAAATAAAATGTAAATTTCCAGCAGCTCCCACGGCCATGGCCATGGCCACAGGCTGCCTGTGGGAGGTGTCTGACATGATTTTTCACTTTCCTGATCCGATTCTGAAAGGGATATTCGATTCGGATCATTCATGCACAAATTTTAGATAGATTCAAATTGTGTATCTTGTCATATAAATTACATAGATCTTAAATCAATTTTCACATATCAATTTTCATAATTCATAGCTAGTAGTTTAGTATTAGTATTGTTGAGACGGTGCTCTGTAAGGAGACTTGAACGCAATGCGAATGATTTCAGTACTAGTAACTATGGTTTTATCTATTTTTTCTCTTTTCTTCTTTAATATAATTATGTTCTAATTTTTTTTGTGCTAAGATTAGATGGATCCTGCCCATAAGTAATTAGATCTACCGTTTTATCATGCTTTTATGTGAATTTATTATGTTGCGAGTTATGTTTCATGTTATTAATGCTTCTAGATATCTGATCAATGTTTAGATGAATTTTGTCACATAGTTCAAGTATCGAGAGGAGAAGACTAGTGAGAACTCGTATGAAACATAACCACAGATCAAATTTAGTTAGAGATAGTCTAGGTTATTTGTGTAGTTTCGGTAGTAACTATATCTAAACGAGTCATGATGGTTAGTGAATTCGGGAATTTTCATAAAACTTAATACTCTTTATATTATTTAAATTTCGCATGGAGACTGTGAGGTTAATAATTGAAGTAGGGGTGCTATAACTAGAGATAGAGTAGCAACTAAATTAGGGAAGTTCCACCATCACAATAGAATAAATTCTATAACTTGCGTGATAAACCAATTGGTCTGATTATAAATGGGTAGGTGAAATCAAAATCTTAGCATTCTCTCTTATATTGTTTTAAACCCTAATTTTGTTTAGTAATTAGTTTAATTATATAAAAAACAAATCTTTATTAATTGGTTAAATTAGTAAAGAATTATCTAAGTGGTACATAGTTAGTAAATTACAATTCCTTGTGGGATCGATATCTTTTATACTATAATTTGATTGTGTATAGTTGCACTGAATCCCAATTAAAATTTTTTAAGGGAGATAGATTGTAAGAATCCAATATTTTCAATATTTTATTAAATTTATTTATCTTAAATAGTATGATATTATTTGAGATAAAATAAACTATAGGGTGCTAAATGCAAATATTTTTTGACAAACAAAATATTAACGTTAATACTAAGGAATATTTGTTCACGTACTGTGCGTCGCATAATTTTTGGTGGATCCACAACAGAATAAGCGTGGACCACACTAATATTTGTCAGATGATTTTTGAGCCACCATTAGACTCAAAGAGTCAATAATTGTTGACTTATCACGTTTTACTATACTATTACTCTAACAAAAATTTGCAACAGTAATATGAGTAATAACAAATATATATACCTGATGTTGATATATCTGATAAATAATTTTCTATGGTTAGTGTCAGTAGTTTTAAATATCTACAGCAGTGTTAGAAATAATTATCAAATATACTAATAATATTTAGAGTGTGATATAGTTGAATATATGAAGGTAATTGTGTTATAACATAGTTGTCAGATAAGAAATGATTTATAGAGTCAGTGAAAAAATTATTAGATTTACTGTATAAGATACTTATGAAGTACTAAAAGAATTATTAGTAGGAAAACTTGAAAGATGTTATATTAGTGGGGCATGAATTTTAAATAATAAGTGACTAATTTTGGATGGTTGGAAGTAATATTTATCAGAGTAAATGTGAAAATTTCAATAAAGGTTGAGTGGTGGAAATTATTACAAATGAAAGACATATGTGGTAAAAATCACATGGGTTGAAGTTTAAGAGACGTTTGGTATGAAAAGCTTCCCTGGGAAGAATTAAATTTTTTGGGAGAATTTTTGAAGGTTGCATAAAGTATGAAATGAAATTTTTGTTTTTCATAAATAATGAGATTGATGTTTTATTATTTTTTTTATAAAGCATGAGATAAAGTTTTGGTGATTTTTTTTTATCATCTTGCATAAAGCATAAAAATGAAATTTGGTGTTTTAGTAGTTGAAAAATATGTAAATCATGTAAGGTAAAAATTATTGAGATGTGTGTAAGTTTTGTTAAATGCATGGTAGGTAAGGATGAGAAGTTTGAAAATGCTAATTGATAGAACCAAAAATTTGAAAAATTATTATTTGTTTATAAAAAAAAATTCTTAGAGAATTGATGACAAAATTATAGTATAAATAGATGACTTTGGTAGAAGGATTTTGCACACTTTGCTCCATTCTATTCATACTATATTGAGTATTTTTTTGATAGTACAAAATTTTGAGAGTGTTACTAAAATTATTTTTTGCAAGAGAATACAAGTGGTAGTGCAATAAACTTTCAGGTAACACTAATCTTTAATTATAATCTTTGATGAAATAATTTTAGATCATATTATATACTACGTTCAAAACTTGCAAAGTACATTTATTCTACCATATAGACCCCTCTATTGAACAATCCCCTTTTATCAGGTGCTAGCCTCACCAAATCCTAAGTTTTATTTTGTTTCAAATAGTCCATCTAATTTTTCATGACTTTCGCCCTCTTTTTCTTGGTATTATCTTGCATTGCCTCCTGAAAACAATCTGGTTTACCAGCATCAATATATAAAATATAATTTAAAACATAATAATATTTATTTGCAAGTGTAATTTATTTCTAGAATCTTACAAGAATAGGGGTTATAAATTTATGTTCTTGAGGATCATTATCTTCATCATTATCAGCAGCCTCATCATTTTCAGACTCATTAATTATCACAGTAGTAGTTTATTAGCTTGCAAAATTATGAAATTCTACAAATTCTTTTTGTTCTTCCACACTTTTTTGTTGTCTATCCTTATACATGTATTTTTCATTGAACACAACATCTATGTACTGATAACCTTTTTATGTTCATAATTCTACTCCGATAGAGTTTCTTATCCCCGCTTTACGAACGATATTATAAACAAAGCAAAGCAGCAAAGACAACCTACCTTGTACTGCACTTTCCAAGTATTCACATATTGACCTTGTGCAGCTAGATATATAAAACTGATAATTATATTCATCAACATCATATCAAACAAATGTATATTTAATAAATTTTGCATCAATCTTTCTTCTGTCAGTTTTATTAATAAGAGAACATACAATGCAACCAAAACTTCTAAGAAATGAATAATTTACATGTTCTTTTTGTCCATATTTTCTCAAGAATACCACCATTTGATGCACTAGATCGGTTACTGTTTATCAAAAAAATTGCAGTATCAATTGTTACTAACAAAACTGCAATTGTGGTAGAGAATGTATCCTCATGTTCCTTTTACATTTCTTTATGGTCTTGTTCATCCTCTAAACAATACCATTATGCTGTGGTATTTTTTGAATTGTTAATACCCTTATAATTCGATACTCAATAGAATTCAAGAAAAACACCATCTAAAATTGGAAAATTCTACTGTCACAACAAATAAATTCTATAACTTGCATGGTAAATCAATTGACTTTAATTATGAATGGGTAAGTGAAATCGAAATCTTAGTACTTTCTTCTCTATTTGATAAAATCCTAATTTAGTTTTACTTAGTAATTAGTTATTTAATTAGTTTTAGTTTAAAAATCAAACCTTTATTAAAT
>JAUMHB010100986.1:0-10239 GCA_032359685.1 Pittosporum tobira
TCGTCTCGTTTCACATTTTCTTTTCTTTTTCTTTTCTTGCAAAAATTTTGGCTAGGGATATTCCCCCTTATCATGGACGAAAATTTTATCCCTTGTATAAGGGTTCTAATTGCATTGTACTTGTATTCTTCCGTGTCGAAAATTGAATAACTGCGATTTTTGATTATGTGATTTTTATGCGACAAATTTTAATATTATCAATTATAAAATACTATTCATAATTTCTCATATAATTAATGTACATTAAAAATTTCTGGGATTTCACATCTTCCCCCCTTACAAGAATTTTGTCCCCGAAATTCACTCGTCAAATAATTGGGGGTACTTTCGTTTCATTTTACTTTCTAAGGTAGTATGTTGCCTTCCCTTGTTTCAGCCTAGTTTACAGTAGTCCCAAACACGCATTTTATCAAAATATCAAAAGATCTCCAAAATTCACTAAATTTTTATTGTAACACATTCACATAACAAGGTACTTTCAATAAAAAGTTGGAATCCATTTAACTTTCATATAATGTTCTACAAAATTCGGATCTAGGCTCGAGTCCCTAAACTTCCAAATTTGAAATTTTCACAAAAACTCATTTTTCATGTGTTAATGCTTCCCCAAGCTAACTAAGCATAACCATAACATTAAATCCATTATATAAGCTTAGAAAATCAGAGTTTCAAACATGAATTTAAAAGTGCTAACAACCCTAGTTCATGAACAAGCATGGATTCCTTGTACCTAGCTTAATTTTCTAGCAACAATCAAGCCACGAACACCTTTAATCATGCTAGCATGGTTCCCATCCTCCATTAATCAGGCTCAAAATCAATATTAGTTCAAGAAATTACCTTGGATTGCTCTTGGATTTTAAGATCTTGCAAGTAGCTTTGCTTGAATTTGCTTGGTTATTCTTGGTTACCAAGCTTACTAAAGTGCTTTGTGACCCTTAATCCCTCTTCTTAAGGTAGGAGAGATCAAGTTTTTTTTTTGGTTGGGGGAGAGGTTTTGTGGTTTAGATAGAGAAAGAAGAAGAGCTTGTGCTTTAGTTTAAGTTTTTGTCTTCAAAATAACTAAGTCTTGAAATGAAACTTTGGCCCCTTATTCACTCTCTTGGACGTGCACCATGGACCCAAATGTGCTGAAACTTTTGCCCAAAAAGCCCTTATGTGGTCCACAAGTTTGGTGGTTAAAGTTATGGCTCAAAGTTTGGCTAAGTTGTTAGAAAATATGGTCCCAAAATTGGCTAAGTCACCATAACCAAAGCTTGACACTTGGATAGGAGATGTCATCTTGATGACATCATGATGACATCATCATGGTGACATCATCACACTCGCATCATCGTTTTCGTCTCGTTTCACATTTTCTTTTCTTTTTCTTTTTTTTGCAAAAAAATTGGCTAGGGATATTCCCCCTTATCATGGACAAAAATTCAATCCATTGTATAAGAGTTCTAATTGTATTCTACTTGTATCCTTCCCTGTCAAAAATTGAATAACTGCCATTTTCGATTACGCTATTTTTATGCGACAAATTTTAATATTATCAATTACAAAATACTATTCATAATTTCTCATCTAATTAATATACATTATAAATTTCTAGGATTTCACATCCTCCCCCCTTATATGAATTTCGTTCCCAAAATTCACTCGTCAAATAATTGGGGGTACTTTTGTTTCATTTCACTTTCTAATTCCCACGTAGCTTCTTCGATGTCATGATTACGCCATATAACCTTGACGGAGGGAATTTCCTTGTTATGTAATATCTTTACTTGACGAATGACAATTTGGATTGGAACTTCTTCATACGTTAAGTCATCTTTAATCGTTATTGGTTCGTACTCAATTACACTCTTGAAGTCAGGATGATATTTATGAAGTAGTGATATATGGAACACATTAGGCACATAATCCAATGTCGGGGGTAGGGCAAGTTCATAAGCAACTAGCCCAATTCTTCATAACACTTCGAAAGGTCCAATGAATCGAGGGCTTAGTTTTCCTTTCTTTCCAAATCGTAGTAGACCTTTCCAAGGCGATACTTTGAGTAACGCGTAATCTCTTACTTCTAAAATTCGATCTTTTCGATGACTATCCGCATACTATTTTTATCGATCTTGGGCTGCTTTCTTTCTTTTGCGAGTAATACTAATCGCGTTCTCGATCTCTTGTACTTACTCGGGCCCCTCCAACTTCTGCTAGCCTACTTCATTCCAGTAGAGTGGCATACGACATTTACGTCCATATAAGGCTTCAAATGGTGCCATGCCTATACTGGTATGATAGCTGTTATTGTAGGCGAACTCAAGGAGTGGCAAATGATCATCCTAGCTTCCCTTGAAGTCGATTGCACAAGCTTGTAACATATCTTCTAAGGTTTAAATAGTACATTCACTTTGACCATCCGTTTGGGGATGATATGTCATACTCATATCTAATTGTGTGCCTACGTACTCTTGGAAGGAGCTCCAAAATCGTGAAGTAAATCTCTCGTCGCTATCAAAAATAATCGACACAGGTACGCCGTGTCTACTCACAACTTCTTTAACATATAATTTCACCAGCTGCTCCATCTGATACGTCTCTTTGATCGGTAAATGAGCCGATTTAGTTAACCGATCCACTATCACCCATATTGCATTGCATCCTCGTGATGTAGTTGGCAATTCGACAACAAAATCCATCATAATATTCTCCCACTTCCACTGTGGATTTTCTAGAGGTTGTAGGAAACCACTAGGTTTTTGATGTTTCACCTTCACTACTTGACAAGTTGGGCATTGCTTCACCCAAATTGGTATATCCGATTTTATCCCTGGCCACCAGAAGTGTTGACACATATCAAAATACATTTTAGTCTCACCCGGGTGCATAGAAAATCTTGAATTGTGAGCCTCTTGTAAAATTTCTCGCCTTAATTCCTCATCTTGGGGAATCCATGTATGACCTTCGAATTGCAATACTCCTGAGTTGTTTAGTTGATACCTACCTTGCTCCTTCCTTATCAGTCGTTCAACCTCATCTTTATTCCTCTCTGGCACCTCTTTAATTTGGTTAATTAGTATGGGTTTCACACTAATCGCATTAAGCATCTTTGACTCCTCACTCGGGAGTACCACCTCAATTTTCAATTTTTCAAAATCTTTTCTAAACTCTTCTTGTGCCGACATCATATTCAATCTCTCCTTTCAGCTAAAGTTGTCAGCCACCATGATAGCTTTTCCTGGGTGATAGTTAATTGTGCAATCATAATTTTTAATTAGCTCTAACCACCTCCTATGCCCCATATTCAACTCTTTTTGGGTGAAAATATACTTCAAACACTTATGATTAGTATATATTTCACACCGTTCCCCGTACAAGTAGTGTCGCCATATCTTTAATGCAAATACCACAGCAGCCAATCCAAATCATGTGCCGGATATTTCTTTTCATACTCCTTCAACTGCCAGGATGCATAAGCTATTACTTTCCCATGCTGCATTAATACACATCCAAGACCCTTTAACAAAGCATCACTATATACCACAAACCCTCCAGTATTATCTGGTAAGGTTAATACCAAAGCTGTGATCAATCTCTTCTTCAACTCGTGAAAACTTCGTTCACATTCCGGGGTCCATTCAAATTTGGTAGCTTTTCGGGTTAAGTTAGTCAAGGGCGTGGCTATTTTAGAAAAGTCTTGAATGAATCTTCTATAATAACCCGCTAACCCTAAAAAACTTCTCACCTCTGTTGGGGTTTTTGGTTGCGGCCATTGCATAATCGCCTCGACTTTTGCAAGATCTACGAATATGCCATCTTTATCAATTATCCCAAAAATTGCACTCGTTCTATCGAAAACTCACATTTGGAAAATTTAGCATATAACCTATTTGCCCTTAGTATCTCTAGTACTATTTTCAGATGCGCAGCATGCTCCTCCTGGGTTTTGGAATAAAGCAAAATATCATCTATGAACACGATGACAAATTTATCCAAATGTGGTTTAAATGTTCGATTCATTAGGTCCATAAATGCCGCTGGAGCATTTGTTAGACCAAAAGGCATTACAAGGAACTTATAGTGTCCATAGCGGGTTCTAAACGCCGTTTTTGGTATATCTTCATTTCGTATCCGTAGTTGGTGATAACCCAATCTCAAATCAATCTTGGAAAAGTAAGCAACTCCTTTTAGTTGATCTAATAAGTCGTCGATCCTAGGCAAGGGGTATTTATTCTTAATCGTGACCTTATTCAACTCTCTATAGTCAATGCACAATCTCATTATCCCATCTTTCTTCTTTATAAATAAGAAAGGCGCTCCCCATGGCGATATGCTAGGACGGATGTATCCTTTATCTGACAACTCTTGCAATTGAGTCATTAGTTCTTTCATTTATATCAAGGCCATTCTATACGGAGCTTTCGAAATTGGGGCAGTGTCTGGGGCTGCATCAAGTCTATTTCTCGCTCAGGCGGTAATCCAAATAGATCATCGGGGAAAACATCTTTGTACTTACACACCACTGGGACATCATCTAGATTTTTTTCCTTAGTTCTGGTATCTTTCACATGGGCTAGAATAGTCGTACCTCCCTTTTGTAGTATTCGCTTCACTTGAATCATCGTAAGTAATTTTATCGAATTGCTATTCCAACTCCCTATGAGCACAACTCGCTCTTTGGAAGGCGCTTCCAAAAATAATCGCTTTCGACGACAATCAATGTTACCTTCATGTGACGCTAACCAATCCATACCCAAAATAACATCGAACTCTCTTAATGGAAATGGTAGTAAGTTCGCAAAAAATGCGTATTTATGAATTATGATTGGGTAATCCCTATATACGATATGGACGAGTTGAACCTCTTGATTAGCAACTTCTACATTTAGAGGTTCATTTAGGAGTTTAGGTTTTAAGTTTAATTCCTGTACCATTTTATCAAATACAAAAGATCTCGTACCACCCGAATCAAATAGTACATATATAGGGACGGAATTTATCATCTATGTACCTGTCTAAATAGTCTGCCTCCCTTGCTTCCTTAGCCATCATATTATACACCCGCGTAGTCGATCGCAAAGGCACAACGTTTCCTCAGTGAGTTTACGGGTGGTCTTGGAGTAGCTACTTTCTATGGGTCGGGTTGAATTTTTCTTTGGATAATTTGGAGCAATGTGTCCTGTTTCTCCACAAGAAAAGCATACTCGGACTTGTGTATTGGGGAAATTATTAACCATATGACTAGGTTGATTACACCAAAAACATATATTCTTTCCCTTCAAGCGTGGCCTCCCGCCATGATTTTTCCCACAATTCTGACACACTTCCTCCTTTTTCTTATGGCCTGACCCCTCCAAATCATCCTCATTGGATCATTTCCTTCCCGTGATGTTACTTCCTCGTCCTTTAGCTTGTGACACCGACTCTATTTTGGACGTTCTTTCCTTCTTCTTCCTCTTGTTGAAATTTCCTTGTTTCTGAGTCTTTTTGAAGTTCGAAAATGATCCTCCGCTTGCTTCTGCCAGTGCCGCCTTTTCCACTAATTTATCAAATTGGTCAATTTCAAACACGACCAATTTATTGTACAACCAAGGTTTCAGTCCCTGCTCAAATTGTTTTGCTTTTCTTCGATCAGTGTCCACCAAATGTGGAGCAAACGTAACTAGTTCATTAAATTTGGCGGCATACTGACGTATCGTCATCTCTCCCTATCATAAATCCATGAACTGTCTTTCCATTTGATCTTTCATAGTAATCGGGACATATTTTTCAAAGAACAATTCCTTAAACCTTTCCCAAGAAACTTTCCCCTGATTTTCTTACTTCTCATTTTCTTTCGTCTCTTCCCACCAATAATTGGCTTCTCAGCAAATAGGTAGCCAATTCTATCTTTTGATCCTCAGTTGCTTTACATAACCTAAACATTTTCTCCACTTCCTTAACCCAGTTTTGTGCTTCAATAGGGTTTGGGTTGCCATCATACGTAGGATGTTACAAGTTCCTAAATTCACTAATTGTTGCACGTGCATGAGGTGCGGTTGGGGCCAGGTTTCCCCTACCAAGTGGTGGTGGGGCATTTAACAATGCATCACGTAGAATTGTTACAAATTGTTGCATAGGGTTAGCCTCTAGTTGTTCAGGTTGACAGGGTGGTCGCCCTGGACCACTTCTAGGCGGCATATTTCTTAAAAATAATATAATATTAATTATACTTTCAAACGAGTTTTAACAATATACATAATGTAAACCATATATTACATTCAAAATTAGGTTTACATTTTTATCCCTATGCCATGATCATACTAAACCGTTACAAACATAACTATTACAAAGATCTCTACTTACATCTATTTTGCAAATACACTCATACACACCTATATTACATTACTTACATATTATACATTGTTAGCTTCCTTATCACACCACCTTACTTCCCCTTACTCACCCATTTTAAAGTATCCTGCTAATAACCCCATGCCATATCCATATTATTATCCAACCTATCTGTGACGACCCCGATTTCTCCTCACATTAAATACCACTGGAAATCGTGTGTCAGCTTCATCCTTTGGATAATCAAGGTTACCCGATTATCCCTCCCTCGTCATTTTTACCCCATACTCATTACAATCATTCATTCTTGCGCGAAAATAAATTAATCTAATTATTACAATCATGCATCAAGGATAGAACGAATTTACATCAAAATTCACTCCACGTCTGGTTAGACAAAACACCCCAAAAATACTACCTTTCTCGTCGTTCGTCTAAACATAGAATCACTCATCGCATCCCGGCGTAGTTCCTCGTGGGTTCCTAGCTATGAAATGGGATATGAAACATAAAATCGTGAGCCAATAGCCCAACAAGTACAATTCAACTTACATAATAGCAAGCATTAAAAACTTTTAATAAGTATTTCATTCTCAACATTACAACATTACTGTATCATCACGTTATGAAAAGTGAGCATGCATTGAATCAATCGAATTCATCATTACCGTCTCATTTCCCCGTCTAGTCTTAACATAAAGTACGGACTAAACGGAGACCGTCAGAGAATGTGCACACCTCAAGCAGGGAATTTTCATTCTGCTCCATAGGACTCGCTCCTATGGGATCCCGGAGAGTTTACCGGTCTTACCACCCATCAATTGCAATACTCATCATTTCATTAAAACCATTATCTCATGCTTGCATAATATATTAAACTCGAGTCATCGCTCCATTTTAGAAAACACATGCTAAAAGCATTTTTATAAGAATTTAGAATTCAACATAGAAATTGGAAGTGTACTTGCCTTTGGACTGGCTAACTTGCTATCAACGGTCTGGTCTCGGTTTTCCCAAGTTAATCCCTATCATCCAAAATAACTCAAAAACGTTATTCTAGGGTTTCTATCCCCTTAAACCCTTCTTAACATTGAAGTGCTATTATCTGCACTTTCCTAATTTACTGTACCAGAAACCTTTATTCCTTCATTACTTTTTTTGTAAAATAGGTATGATTATGGTTTTGGTCTACTCAGAAACTAGACTTCCAGAGCTTTGGTTTGACATAAAAATGACTAAATATTGATTTCATATGAAAATGTTATGCTAATTTGAAGTTTGGTATTTCCTGCAGAAAATTGCTCTCAACAGTGTTTTCTGGCAGCCTACTTTGGACATTTTTATAAACTAGTAGAAAAATCCGATTTGAGAGTTTCTTGTGGGAATATAAACATAACGTATCTCATTCTTCATACAAAAATTTTCATGATTTATGCATATATACACTATGTTTGACAAGATTTCAAAGTTAGGCCAAAATTAGGGTTTTTCCAGAAAATAAGTTTTTGCGTTTGTCCTATTTTTCAAAAATCCAGACACAATATCAAATGATACTTTTTGCTCAATTCCTTTTTGAAATACCTTTTTCTATAATTTATCTTTCATTTTCAATAAATTTCATGCAAATCGTACAAGTAAATTATTTGATATGGATTTTACCGTGGAAGTCGACGTTTCTGAGTTTTCCTGGGCTACTCGGGAATCATGCATGCATGATTCCTTTTTGTCCAAGCTAACCCATAACCCAACAACAATGCTTAAAATCATTTCTAAACCAACATATAACCAACCTACCATGATAATAAGGTCTAACATCACTTTTATAATCAAGCCAAACCATCAAACCCAACAAGAACACCAACATGATTCCTCAATCTCCGCCATGCATATATTAACCTTTAATCGTAACTACGCATGCATAACTATCTTAACACCAATATAAACTTCAAATATATTCTTCATATACATCTAGAATTAATGGTCTCATAAAAGAAAAACCAAATCCAAGGTTATATTTTTATACCTTTCTTGAAAGCACAAGCAATCATAAGATGCTTAGCCTCTTTTAAGCTTGTTTGGCTCAAATTTTCAGTAGCCTAAGCTCCAAATTGTGGCTTGAAAAGTGAGGTTTGAAGGTTGATTTATGGTATTGGAGTGCTAAGGATGTGATTGAGGCTATGTTGTACAAAGATTTGCAAGGGTTTTTCTAGCTTTGCTCTTTCTCTCTCTGTAAGCTCTCTTTTTTCTTTCTTCAAGTGCAGCAAACTATGAGCCTCTTCTTGCCTTATCAAATTTTGGATGCATGGGGATGGGGAAAGATATTTTCAAGTTGCTTCCCAAGGCACCACATGGTTTTGACACCTTTCCTCCACAAAAACTTGACACCTAGCTTAGCAAAGTCAAACTTGGTCACTACTTCTCTTTTCTTTTCTTCTTCTTCAGCATGTTATATATATAAATATGTATGTATCACCCTCCCTCATGGGCCAACCGAAATTCTCTAAGTGGTGGGCCTTTGGCCCATCTTTTTCCAAGTTTTGGCACTAATATTAGCCCACAATATTGACTAAGCCCTCAAGTATTTGGCCCTTCATTTTCTTGGGCTAATCTCACTAACTTAGGTTCAATTTTACCTTATAATGACCAGGTAAGAATGTTGGCCCAACAAACTTTAATTATTTTTGCCCTTTTGGGACTAGGGTTTTCTTCCTGCGTACCGAAAATTTGGTTGCCGCACAATTTTTCGAACTAAACATTTTTGCCTGCACAATAATTTGGCTATCATATTATTATTGAATTTATGATGTTTAGAAGGTATTTTTTCACAAAAATTCAAAAATTCATTTTTCACAAAATTGTATGCCCTAGCCGATTCTAGCCCTGACCCGATTTCAGACCTTGCCGATGGTGATTCTCACATTCTCCCCCCTTAAAGAAATTTAGTCCCCGAAATTTAAGATTCAAACATATGGGGGTACTTTCTTCTCATTTCGTCCTCGAGCTCCCAAGTGGCTTCTTCGAGATTGTGATGGCGCCATATGACCTTTACCGAAGGAATTTCTTTATTCCGTAAAATCTTTACTTGAAGGTCTACGATCTGTATTGGTATCTCTTCATAAGATAAATCTTCACATAATTCGATAGGTTGGTAATCGATAACTTATTAGAAATCCGATTTGTACGGTCGAAGTACCGAGATATGAAATACATTATGAATATATGCCAACTCTGGAGGTAGAGCTAGCTTGTATGCCACTGGACCTACTAGCCTTAGAACTTCAAATGGTCCAATGTATCTCAGACTTAGTTTTCTCCTTTTTTCCAAATCTCATTACTCCTTTCCAGGGTGAAATTTTTAGGAGTGCATAATCTCCAACTTCTAAATTCTTGTCTTTACGGTAGCGATCTGCATACTGTTTTTTTTTTGTTATGTGTCACTCTCATTCGATTACATATAACCTTAATTGCTTCTTCTACCTGTTGTACCAGTTCAGGTCCCATCAATTTACGCTCTCCAACTTCATTCCAATATAGTGGGGTTCGACACTTCCTTCTAAATAAGGCTTCAAACGGTGCCATTCTGATGCTGGAGTGGTAGCTGTTGTTGTAAGAAAATTCTACTAGCGGTAAATGCTCATCCTAATTTCCCTTAAAATCTATCGAACAAGCCCTTAACATATCTTCTAGGGTTTGGATTGTTCTTTTGCTTTGACCATCAGTTTGGGGGTGATAAGCAGTACTCATGTCCAATCGTGTCCCCAAATACTCCAACAAACTCTTCCAAAACCTTGTTTTAAATTGAGGATCACGATCTGACACTATAGAAATAGGAACTTCATGTCTACTCACAATTTCCTTTATGTATAAATTTACCAATTGTTCCATCCGAAAATTCTCCTTAATTGCAAGGAAGTGAGCTGATTT
>JAUMHB010100997.1:0-10239 GCA_032359685.1 Pittosporum tobira
TATAATAAAAAATAAAGCATAATGTTTGCAAAATTAATAAATTAATTATTCAAACATTTTCGACATCTTTAGTTTGATTGTTTTCTCTTTAAATTATGAGTTACTATATTTCTATAAGAATTGAGATTCCAACTTATATGTCCATTAATTTTAGAATAAACAACAAAGATCGCTCACAGTAAAAATTATTAAATCTTACATGATATATTTTCTCGCCGTCCATGTTTGTAGCAATATTATGGGTTGAAAATAATAAGAATAAATTATTATTGTTAAATTATATCGAAATGTGGCTCTTATTTCCAACGCTCCATGCAATGATATTGATTGAAAGCCCATCATTTTGTTTATGGAAAGATGGTGTGGCCTCATTTATGTGGTTTTTAGCCTCGTATGGCCACACTCTATTAGCTGTTAGATCCGGGGCATGAATGAGACCGCACAATGATACGTTCAATCAAATATTTGTGCTCATTTTTTTTTAAGGTCTGGTTCAATTATTTTACTAAATATACATAAAATTATTAAATATTAAATATTATGGTTTAATTTTCATAGAAGTCAATTAATTAAAGCTTATAATAAAAGACAAGAAAACTCTTAATAAAAAGCAATATAATTCTATAATAGTAGACAAGATGATTCCATAAAATGAACAAATAATTATGACTATACCGAAAATTGAACCTGAAATTTCTAAGAAGTTAAGAATCTCAGGACCACAGTTTTAGCCATTGGACTATGATGTAATTCACAAATATTTGTGCTCATTGATTTCGTTTTACTTTTACTGTATGTCGATTAATTGGTAATTATTTCTAGCTTGGAGATTACATTTATGTTTGTTATTTGAGGTTGTTGACTAATGTCATCTTCGTCCACCCATCATGCAATTGTCATCAATAAACATGTTTGTTTGGTAGCATGTTATTGAACGTGTTCTTGAGCATTTAAATATTATAAAATTTGAACGTTATAAAAATTTTATGTTAGATACTTTAAATATAAATTTAAAAAATTAAGTTTACAACTTAATTCTAATTTTAACAAAGTTTAAAATTAAATCTAAGCTTCAGATTGAATTTGATAAGTTTTATCAAACAAATCCTACCTAAATATAATAGATTTATGATCAATAGATTGAACGCTTGTTGTAAAATAAATTTATGTTTTATGAATGAGGATCTACTTATAGAACGAGGAATGAAAAATTAAACGCCATATATTTATAAATATTCTATTTTGTTTTCACTTTGTAACTATTAGTTCAGGAAAATAGGATTAACAAAAAATAGAGATCTCGTGGTAATCTTATCATAGGGAAAAAAGTTAAAGAACAAACAGAAATAATGAAACTGATTAAGAACGAGAGGTACTTAATTCATTAATTAAATTACTTAAAAACTATGTAAAAACGAAGGCTGCAAGTTAAAAAAACAAAGTAATCACGTTTGTCTTCATACGAAGACAATTTATAACATTTCTCTTTGTCTCATTCTGATCTCTTCCTTTCATGTGACCACATAGCTCTTCATCTCTGAGAATTTTATTCTCAAATTCTTGCAGTTTTCCTCCTTCTCTTGTGCAGATTGCAGCCTTCTGACAGAGAAACAGTAATAAAATAAATAAAAAAGGCCAGGAACCCTAATTTTGTCACTGCTATATGTCTAGCTCTGCTCCCCAACCTTAACTACTACTGAATGATTGAAAACTGACCCATCTTTCATGGTAGGCCAAACAAATTACATACACACACACACACACACACACGGGGACACACACACACAGAGACACACAAACAAAATCTTTTCGGGACAACAATAATCAAGCCCACATCCATTCAATTAATCCTGATCAAACCCACATGGGACCCAAGCAGTGGCATAGACTGAATTGTGACCCTTCCATGTTAGCAGCAACATATCTTCTTCACTCTTCATTCCCCAACCACTTGCATGTTCATCTAACAACTCTTTAACCTCCCTAACAGTTTCTTCTGAAAATGGAATGCTAAAAAACCCTGAATTTTTCATCCGTTGCGACAAATTAGTCCCCGACTCTAGTCTCTCTATCCTCTGACCACCTTCAAATCCGATAATATTTTCAATTTTATGGCCTATATCAGCTTCATACTCCCCCCTTTGTGTACTATCCTTGGACAAGAAAGTTTCCAAGGCATCAAATGGTATCCAAAGAAAGTTGAAACAAGTAGTAATCCTCGACGTGAGACTCGATGCACCCAAATCCGAGTCCTCATCTATCACGGTTATAATCCGAGGACTAAGACCTTTAATTATATCAAGAAAAATATCACGAGAAGAAGCGTGATCTTGGGATATATTTCCCTTTTGGTCGCCAGCCAAATAACGAAGCCAATTTTGGCAATTAATCACCAAAGCCTCATCTTCCCTAAGGTCTAAAGTTGCAGGGTTCAATTTTCTTAAGAGAAAATCATAGTGAAAGCTAGAAGGATTATCTTTCAAAGAGTTAGGTAGGTCTTCATTAATCACATTAAACTCAAAAGCAACATCCCTAAATTTAGCAAAATTTGCTAGACGTTGACCAACTTCTTCAATTGACACATTAAGAAACGGAGGGACGGGTGGCCTCCAAGAAGGCACCACCGAGATTCGTAGGGCAGGTGGCCCTTCCGGCCGCTTAGCCAACGCGTCAATTAGAGTAGGCCATTGCATACAATGAGTGATACTAAAATCTACAATATGAACTCTAGGGTACCCTTTGACTGCCTTAAAAATGGCACCATTCGAAGCACAAAATCCGAACCTATGCCAAGGAATGAGATCAACGTACTCGGCTAGCTTGGTCACGGACATCAACCTCCTTGGACTAGTAGTTGTACCTCCACCAAACTTGATGCTTGTAGGGGAAACCCTAGATGTCCTAGAGACGAGTGCCCTTAAAAACCATGAGGTCAGCCTTTGGTTAGGGTCACCGGAAGAGGAAGCGACGTTGTTGAGGACCCACATGACTTGTTGAGCCAAGGTGACATCGTTGTTTTCTAGGGCATTTGCACAATGAAGAAGAAGCTTCTCTATGCATGCTCCATCGAGGCTGCCGAGGCAACCTTGTAGGGCACCTGCCAGAGAATTTTGAGGAGAACTGAAAAGGTTCGATTTTTGTAAAGAAATGGAAGATGTGCTTCCTCTAAGCTCTGTTTTCATATTTTTTAGCATTTGTATATTGGAGACTTAGCTAGGGTTTTGCGAATTTACGTGCTTCAAGGGAAGGAAATTAAAGAGGAAAAGGGTTTAGTAGGTAGTATATACGTGTTTGATGTGATCTTTACATGGCTCACGGTCTCTTGTGTTTTAAGTAGCTGATCGTGGGGAGAGGGAGAGGGAGAGGGAGAAAGAAATAGCAAGAGTCACATATCTTCGATCAGCTGGGACCATATAATAGGGAGACGTTTTTGTTTGATACTATCAAAATTATGTACTGTACATTCTTTAAAGTCAATTGATTTACAACATCTAGTGAGTTCAATTTTTGAGGAAAATGAAGTAGTTGAATTAAGCGTGTTGATATTTTTAACTATGATAGTTAACATAAATTTTGTTAGGCATCCGGTCAGAATACAGATGAACAGTACCGTAAGCGAATCAATAAACTCGCAGACATTAGGGATGGAATAAAAACTGCTTAATTTTCTCCTAAAATTTTAAGTTGGTAAATTGTTGTTGGATACTTTAAACTTAAGGCAGTAAAAACTTTATTACCTTATCAAGATTAATGAATTACGAGTTTAAATATCACCCGGTGTTTTCCCGATGCAAAATTTCTTGTTATTAATTATTAGCAGTCGATTATGATTGGGTATTCTTGTTTTGTTCTAATTCTTGTTATTCTACCAAAATTATTCCATGATATCCAATGAATGCTAGCTAGCTGTGTATACATAACAATATTTCTTTTATTTAAAGCTCAATGAGTACGATTGGACCACATAGAATGATCCTGGTGATGCTTATGTATAAATGCACCCATCAAGCCATGCTTAATTCCACACTCTTTGTTAGTTTCTTTACAACCTCAGGAGCCAATTAAGTTTGAGTAATTTTATATCAACCCATTAACTGAATTACATTGGCAAGAAGGTTTACCAGAAGATATATATCTTAATTAACATAAAGGTTTCGATGTTCAGATAGGTTGATTAATTAATGAAGCCCTATAATAACTTACCAACAAAGAATAGGACACGATTGGTATCTTTAATTTATTATGGATGGTTGAGATTTATGCTGCAATACTCTCAATTTGTTTGGCAAGGAAATGAGATTTTCCAGGCCACTTTGCATTTATATTTATATTGCGTTTGGTTCCCATTTTTTAAGAAAAATAAATAAAATAAAATTTTATATTGAAATTGAATGGTAGTTGGAAGAAAATACGCTATTAGTCTTTAAAACTTATTCATTTTGAAATAGGTAAGTTTCATCTATTTCATTCATTCCCACATTTTCAACTTAAATTATAATAATAATTAACCATTTCATTTCAACCAGCACTTAATTTTAATATAATTTTTTTTTTAAAAAAAAAATATTAGCCAAACGCAATATATATATTATTTAATTTGGTGAGAGAGCAAAGAGTGGGTTAGGAAGCTGTTTTCGCCGGCCACTGTTTTGTCAATATTTAGAAAAAGGAATGACATTTAAGACAAATCTACTATTTTTAATTCAATTAACTATTAATTTATTTTAATTCTTTCATTCTAGTGACTGATGCATACCCTTCATTTGCGTTTGCATAACTCCCACGTATGCGTTATAAATGAACATCAACTTGGTAGCTTGTGTCACGTAATTCCACTGCTAAAGACAAAATAGCCTTATAGATGAACAGAAGGACAAATTAGATTATTCACTAGAGTATCACTCCACGCGTACGTACTCATAAAATACTTACTAGAAAATAATTAAAGTTACATAAATAGTCTCTTTATAAAAAGAGATAAATGTTTGTACGCTATTCAAGACTCGTTTCGTATAATTTATTTAAAAATGTATTATAAATTATTTAATAATCAGATTACTAAATAAGTGATTAGTTCTGTTTGGTGTAGTTTTTTTAAAACAAATTATTAAATAAATTTTAAAAACTTAACTTTTTAGAAATAATTATTATGTACTTTAGTAATTTATATAATCTAAAAATAACTTATTGAATAAGCTGAAACAAACAGAATTTTAACTTAAAAAGTTATTATTACTTTCAAAAAAAAAAAACTAAACAGACACTTAGAGTATATCACCATGATGATCGAGATATGAAACCACATCCGGTCAAAACTTTGATTGTAAAATTAGGGTTGCTTTTTAGTAAAAGGTTCATTTGACTGGTTGAGAGCCGACTAATCTTTGTAGTTATGTCCAAAACAATGACTTCCAGCTGCTACTCCGAAACTTTTGCTTATGTACGTACTGGTGGACCATGCATGTATGTCAGCTCATAAAGTTACGAAACAGTAGATTAATTAATTAGCTTAATTTTCTCCCTTTAAGTTAATAATCCAGTGTTTATTTATCGAACTTTTGATTAGAGGTTCAAGTCACGGCGGAATAACATTTTTATTAATAAATAAGGGTAAGCTACTTACATGACCTGACATGCTATAACACCCTTCGCATAAAATAAGAGAGAAATGTATGGGTTATCTCTCAATCATTCTTTCTTCTCCATTGATTTGCCAAGTAAAAAATTATGTATTTTTTTTCATCAAATTATGTGAGTGGGATAATAATATCGCATCAAGTTTGATGATACATAATACACCCATTGTACCAAATATTTATTCAAAATGTATTCTATAAAACTTGTGGCAATTTGTATGTATGTATACAACTGCAAAAGTTTAATGTTTGCTGCACCTCACTAGGACAAGTCCTTGTCACTTTACCACCTACAATCCAGCAAAATCCTGTAAATTTGATCAGACATGTACTCCTAGCTATAATATAAAAGGAAGTACGTACTTTTTCAGCTGTTTATGTAATTGCCTAGTCATTTCCACAATCCATATAGAACGTCAGCAAGATTTTCAGATTCAGAATCTTCACTTAACCATTATTGGATGGAATCGGGGACAAATGAACGAGAAATAACACAATAAAAGAATATTAATTATGATAGAAACTCAGTCTCAAAGATATGTAAGATGGTTACTTCTTAATTAATTAGTTCTTAATATGGTCTTTCTAAAACAAATTGGAAGAAATTTTTAATCAGGGTTCTTTAACCACATAAGCAAGAGAAGTAGAACTGGCCATATTAGTCGTACTAGCACTATTTACAGCTATACTAGCAGCTTAATTCAAAGATGTTTCATTAATCGACAATGACATCATTCTAATCTAATTAAGCCAACTTGCATATATGATCACTTGTCTTTTCAATTATAAATTTATAATTAATGTGTTGTAGTTTTCGCCAAATCTTTGGATCAAAACCATATTGTATATATATCTTCATGTTTTGGTTTGAACTTGATATATATATATATATATATAATTAATACAAATAATAATAGTAAGAGAAAGCAAACGTATATTGCATGCACCTTTCTCATCATAAATACGCTACCCGCCATTGGCTTAGAGTTAAACAATATGTATTTATTTATTTATTTGTTGCTGCAATGTGAAAAGATTCCTGCGTACATTATACAGATTACGTAACTCGATGTGAAGTGTTATTATATATTTTTCTTACACTTTTGTTAATCCGTTACTGATATTTGTCGAACTACTTTAATCAAAAACGCTTTCCAGACTGCGAATTAGTTTCTTAATCCGCTACTTGGTCACCCCTGTTTGTCATACATGTGGAAAAAAAGAATCAAAGGGCTTTCTTTCTTACGTTCAAAAGCACTTTCTCTGTTATTAGAAAATGGAAGCATATTTTTGGTGTGGCTCTGCATGGTCAGTTTACTTGGAATTAATTACTAAATGGGAACCCTAATACTCCAATTAGTCTCCATGTTAATTACTAGGCTTTTGAGAAGACAAATATAATATTGATTACTCCAGTTATAATGATAATTTTCCATCTCTTATTTAACAATGCTGAAAAAATTATCGTTCAAGGAAACAATGCTTAAAAGCATCTTGTGACACATAAGTGGGGAAAAAAAACTTTAAGGAAACCAGAAAGTAAAGTTGACCAACTTAGCATGGCATTAGGCTTAATTAAAACACGTACGCCGAAAAGTTACAATAATTGACAGATCTTCTGAGGTCATGGTTTAATGAGTCAAAGTTTGTTGTCCTGAGGTTCACCCACCTTCCAATCTCTGTATAACGTACGTATAAGGTCAAAATTGGCATGCACTTAAGCTTGCTAGCTCTTTCAACCCGTGTTGAAATTACAATTCTAGCATCCCATATTTACCGCGCATCCAAAAGCAGAACAAACAAAAACCTGTAAATATTATAAATGAATAAGCGAAGATATGAAGGCCTGCTGCAAGACAAAAGCATGTGCAGAAGATGAAATATGAAAAAGACATGGCATACGCCACTGCAAACGTCTCCTCCTGACTGTTGATAAATTCTTTGGCCTCTACTGTGATAATGAGACATGCATGTAAAGATAACAAAATGAACAAGAGATCCAGGAATTTGTGAATGATTTTTAGGCCTGTCTGATTTGGTTTCTTCTTCATGGGTCTTAATAACAACTCAAAAACTAAAAATGGTTTGGATTTCTGAGACATGGTCGGAAGAAAATGCCGGAAACACCACATCACGGAGTAAACAAGACGGAGTCCACAAGATTCCTGATGAAATTACTTTTATTTTGGGCTTCACCCTAGCTCGAGTCTAACCAGTTGGGAATAATCCGATTCCCTGGAGGAGATTGGTCCTAGGCCAATCTTACTGAGGCCCAAGTGAATGGACTCGTTAGACACCCGAGTTTCTCTCTCATGAGAGACTTTTCTTTTTGCAATAGGGTTACACGTGTTAATTAACATATTTTCATATTATTAATTATTATTTTTTTGTTTTAAAATTAAAGATACAGTTTCATATTTTTATTCAAATTCTGCAAAAATATAAAATTTAATATTGATATGAATTCATTCATGTGCAACAAAAATACTAATTAGTACTCGACTTTTTGATTAATTTACAAAAGTATATAATTATTTGTACTTCAGTTAAATAAATTTGTGTTCATTTTAAATTTTAGAATTTTTTAAATTAAATCCAAAAAAAATACTTAAATTAAGGAGCAATTTGCTAAAACAAATGATGAAAATAAAAATTTGATGATTCCAGGGCATAAAAACTGGAAATATTGTAAACAGCAAATCGTGTAACTAACTTCATGATTATACTTTGGCAAAATCTAATTTAAAAAATTACAGACTTCCTGTAATTATAGTTCTACTTGTAAATAGGCACACATTATTATCTACTAATAATGGGCCTGTAGTTGGATTACATGGTCCGTCACGGAATTCAATTTACGCTATTCATTACCTGGATATGACTAGGAGAGTCAAGAGTGCAAGTGCCTTTTTTGCCGGACTGTTAAGTGGTAGCGGGCAATTGGGCTTGAACAAGCTTATTTCAATCCGCTCCGGCTAATTTATCTATTCAGCTATTTATATATATATATATATATATCTATATTATAAAACGTGAAATCTTTTAAAAATCATTATTCTTATTATCCTACTTTCTCTCATTTGACGTTATATCTTACATTTAAATTTTATAACTTTTCAACTCTACTTGATTTTTATTTTTATGGCTTCCTCATTCTCACATATTCTCTCTATCCAAAAAACAATAAGTCTAGGTACCATTTTCATCGTTCAAAAAATAATGACTTAATCTTTCACTTTTAGTTTGTAATTATTTTCTTATCATCATTTTATATCACATAAAAATTCTTTTTTTCGCTCTCTATCATTATAAAATATACTTGCAAAGACAATTTTGTTAAAAAAAATATATTCTCTCTTAAAAAATTAATTTTCTTAATTTGCGTATTTTTCACATTTTACTCTCTTTTTTTTTTTAACGGATAGAGTATTTTTTATCAGTCACAAATTAACTTATTTCATCCAAATCATCAATTTTAAATTTTTTTTTTTTTTTTTTTACTAGAAGTAATTTGTGTCTTTGTGCACTAGATAATTAATACTAGACACATTTAATAAGAAATACTACTAGGTCGACAGCCATTCAAAATATATATATATATATATATATATATATTAAAAATGGTTAAGAGACAAGTCACCGTTGATAAACGGGCAGTATTTGGCATGAAAGGAGGCATATCATAATTAATTTTCAGTGTTGTGATACATACAAACATGGATTATGTGCCATTCAAATCAGTACATCAAATAATAGAAGGCTGGAAAACTACCCGACAAAGGGATATTTGTGAATGAGGTTAACCCAATAGTTAATATTGTAGTTTAAAGTGTTATTTTCTCTTTTAATTAATAAATAAAATTTTTATTTTTATTTTTAAGAAAATTATTTATTTATTATTATAATTTAATTGTACAAAAAAATCCTTTATTAAGTATTATGAAGATGATGATTTGAAATTTAATTAATTTTATATTAATATATTTATAAATATGATATAATTATTATTACCAGATACTAAAAAAAAAAAGAGATATTTTAATTTGGGTTTGCAGTGCCTTGGTCCACGTTATTGATAACTTTTGTTATGTCCAACGGGGAATTCAGTGATTGGAGAGAAATGGGCCATAACCCATACGATGTCGGGTATCAGTGTCATCATTCATATCCTTTTCTAGCGATTTCCATAAATGCGCTGGTCGAGACGACCTCGTTTAATTTCTTAATTTTGAAATAAATTGAACAGACGAGTAAATAAGCAAACAATAATTCGGGTTGGTTGGCTGGTTTGTACGTATGTAGTAGTTACTGCAGCCGTAATTGTGCTAGTTATTATAGTTAGTACAATTATAATTGTTTATAAAATTTTAAAATTACGTTCGTTGAATGATAAAAATATAATATAATTGTTATTTAATTAAGATTATAAATATTATATATATATATATATTGTTATATTATTATTAAAATATATATTCTTAAATTGATATATTAATTTGAAGAGTATGTATACTTTTTTATTGAGTTAGGGTAAGTATTTTTTTAATTATTACAACTATATTAATTTAACATTGTAATTATGTAATCAGACAAAAATTTATTT
>JAUMHB010101008.1:0-10239 GCA_032359685.1 Pittosporum tobira
ACGCACTGCTTAGTAGGCTGAAATAATTGAGACCCACCAGGCAAACTTTATTGGATACAATCAATGTACACCCTTTATTTTTATTAGTCCTTGTTGGGAAAATCTAGCTAGGGATTTGGTGTGTAAGGGCTAAGTTCTTTTTATAACTAAAATTTACAAGTATATTAAAAATGTTCTTAAATATCCGTTATACTTCATTGCAATATTATTTCCGATATTAAAATAAAATTTTTCAAGGACGGGTTTGAGTCACACATCAAAGAGTATTGTGTAAGTGGTATTAGTCAGTCAATGTTTTAAACTCGTTTTGGGAGTCCAACAAAATATATATATATATATATATATATATATATATATTTGGTCAAATACTTTTAATAGGAACTTAACAAGTTATTGAATTTCTAAATAATGAAAAAAAATTGAGTATAATATTATAACTCCCGAATAATACTATACTCCTTAGCGTTAGACTCTCGGTTCGGTTCGGTTCGGTTCGCCGAATAGGTTGGCCCAGTAGAACAGTGGGTATGTCAACACTTGCTCGATATTTTGGTTTTGTGATTGTGGTTAAAGGAGAAGCATGCAGGTCATGTGAAAGGGAATGGGTAAAGTCGACCATAAAGATGGATTCATTTGCTGCAGGAAGATCGAGAAAGGGTTAAACAAGATCTCATTTTTCCGATCTCCCTGAGACCTATCTCTCTGCATAGTAGTCAATTCTCTCTCTCTCTCTCTCTTCTCTCTCTCTCTCTCTCTCTGTGTCACACACACACACACACACACACACACAAACACACGCACGCACGCACGCACGCACATAACAGATACAATATATGGCAAATATGGGGACAAAGATTTTTGCGTTGTTGCACCGGTTAGACAATCCAAAAAGCGTTTGACTAGTTGAGCAAAACATGTAGAGAACGCGGAACCTGTAGGTATAAAGCCGGAAATGGTTGCATGACAAACGTTCCCAGATATATAATAATAGTGATCCTTCCTCAATTATTGGGTAATTCTTCCAAGTTTAAGAATTAAATTTTATAATTTTAACGTTTAAAATTAATACTATCAATTAAATTATTGACAACAGTGCTTTAATATATAAAAAAATTTAAGTTAAATACTTTATTTAGAATTTCAAATTTTAAGAATTGTTTTTGGCTAAATACTCCCAACAAATTCTAATGCACGACGTTACCAAGACTATATGCAAATGTTTAATAATATGTTATAAATTTAAAAAAAAAAAAATTCATATTCTTATACTACTTTTTTTTATGAGTCATTAAATAAGTACATTTTAAATTTCTAAATAAGTTGAATAAATTGATAAATTTTCTTAATAGATATATGACATCTTAAATTTCAAAATAAAAAAAATAAATTATACTACCTTTAAATACGTATAATTTTTTTTCCATTTTTTTTTCATGTTTTATTGTTAATAAAATAAAATAATTATTTTATTTAAGTAACATGGGCTTATGCAAGAATGTAATAAAATTATACTTAATAGATATATTGTTGGGAAGATAACGAGTGAATGCATTTAACATTATGATATTAAATTTATAAAATGTATTTATAACTTTAAGTGAGTGGATTAGTGAATCAAATGGAATACTCCATTTTGCCCTTGTTGAGTCATTAAATTATGCCAAGTTGAGGGACAAATATGTCCAAAAAGTGACAAAAGTGCAAATCAAAAATTTAGACTGACTCGGTGAGTTTTTATGTATTTTTACTTTTATATATACTAGTATGAATGTCCGGTATTGCATTGGCTAATTTCTAATTTATCTATAAATGATAATAATTTTTTAGATTAATTTTTTTAAAATCAAAATAACTTTTTATTTTATATAAATTTAATATAATATTTCTTGAAATATGATTTGAATATATTGTATTTTAGTGTTGATCCTTAAGACTGTATAAAAATTTATAAATTTAATATTTTAATATGATAGTTTAATTTCTATGAAAAAATCATTATTTTTTAATATATTTTTTTACTAAAGATTCTTTTAAATATTTAACACATAGGAATTTTCTATTGTTTTTGATAAAGCTAAGATTAATTTAAATATAATACTATTTTTTTTTTTAAATATAACCTTTAAATTTTGATACACATGCTAGGGTTGATTAATTATGGGTTAAATTTATGTGCTCAATTTAATATTTAAAAAGCAATGATTTTAATCTTTAAAAAATTTTCATATGAACCAATATTGTATAATACATTATATTATGGATTTGTAAGTATTAAAAATTTTCTTCTAAATTAATAGTTTTAAAAATATTAACTTATATTAATGAACATGATTGATAATATTTAAGGAGCAGTTAATATAATATTCTAAATAATTTTTATATAAATTATTGTTTCATTGTTTTATATTCGCTTATGATAAGAAGCTTGTAGCACTTTCTTTTTTTTTTTCTGGAGATTTTGTCATACTTGGGTTCTTGGACATTTAGAGTTTGATGATAAACTAACAACTATATTTATAAACCATTTGGCTTGCATGTTTTTAAGAAGATAAAGAAACATTAAACAATGAACAAATATTTCAGGGAAACCTAACAAATATTTGGAACTTGCATCAAGATTAAGGCGGACCACTTTTGTGAAATCTATCCATATTCATGGAAGATGTGTTATTAGATGGTTATAAAGCTGTTATTGGGAAGATGTTGAGGTTACATGTATTTAATATTATAGTTACTCAATTTATTGTTTGTATTTAACACATTATCTTTGACTCAGTGAGTTATAAGAAATGATCAATTTTATCCTTTCTGAGTTGTATATTTGAATATTGAGTTAAAGTCTAACTATGTCCAGAAGCTGCAAAATTGTAAACCAAAAACATAGATTGAGTCAGCGAGTTTTTACGTGTTTATATATATATGTTTTAACGTCCGGCATTACCCATGTTAGATATAAATGATTTTATAAAATGTTATTAAAAAGAAACTCATACTCTTACATTAATTTTTTTTATGAGTTACTAAATAAGCATCTTTTCAATTTATGGAATTATGGATAAGTTTCTTAAAATACAATATATAGCTTTATAAGTAAAAACATTTTTTGATAAGTTTTAAATAAATATATGATACCATAATTCTTAAATTAAATTTTTTATTACCTTTAAATACATATTAATTTTTCTATATTTATTTTTAAATCATATTTTATTTTCTTAACTAACTAAAAATGAATTATAACTCGGTGTTGCCAATGTTAGATATAATTGTTTATAACTAAAAAATTAAAATTTGTATATTTGTGTGATTTTTTTTAACAATTCATTAATTAAATCAATTTTGAATTTTTAAGCTAATTGAGTATAAAATTTTATTTTTTAAAGATATTTCTAAATCAAATGAACACTTAAAATCCATTCAAATTTCACAATATGCACGATATAAAGGCAATAAGTAATAAAATTATAATTATTAATACTAAATAGTAGGGAAGATGAGGAGATGGTTATATTTAATATTATAATTGCTTTATTTATTATATATATTTAAAACTTTAGTTGACTTAGTGAGTTATATGTAAAAATCTTTTTAACTCTCACTGAGTTGTGGAGTCAAATGTTGAGTTGAGAGTCAATTATGTCCAAAAGTTGTAAAAGTGCAAACCAAAAACATGGACTGACTTGGCAAGTTTTTAGGGTAATGCACAGCGTTGCCCGGGCTAGAAGTAAATGATTTTATAGAATGTTATTAAAAAAAACCTCATACTCTTACATTAATTTTTTCTATGAGTTATTGAATAAGTATCTTTTCAATTTCTAGATTTATTGATAAGTTTCTTAAAATACAATATATAACTTTATAAGTAAAAACTTTTTTTGATCAGTTTTAAATAAATGTATGATATTGTAATTCTTAAATTAATTTTTTTTATTACAAATAAATATGTATAATTTTTTTCATATTTAATTTTTAAATCATTTTTTATTTTCTTGACTAACTAAAATTGAGTTGTAACTCGGTGTTGCCAGTTAGATATAATTGTTTATAACTACAAAATTAAAATTTGTATAATTGTTTGATTTGTTTTAACAATTCATTAATTAAATAAAATTTGAATTTTTAAGCTAATTGAGTATAACAATTTAATTTTTTAAGATATTGCTAAATCAAATGAACACTTAAAATTCATTCAAATTCCACAATATGCACGATATAAAGGCAATATGTAATAAAATTATAATTATTAATACAAAATAGTGGGGAAGATGAAGAGATGATTATAGTTAATATTATAATTTTATTTATTTATTATATGTATTTAAAATTTGAGTTAACTCAATGAGTTATATGTAAAAGTCTTTTTAACCCCCACTGAGTTGTGGAGTCAAATATTGAGTTGAGGGTCAATTCTATCTAAAAATTACAAAAATATGAATTGACTTGATGAATTTTGAGATATTTATTCTTATATATATATATATAAGATAGATAGATATAGATATAGATGGTGCGTCTACATGGTAAACCTTCATAAAATGGAAACATAGGGGACTATTATTTGTTACATCAATCCAAGAATCCAACTTCAAAATTGTTATTTGAGACCTTATTTCCTCCGGTATCTTCATTCCTTGCCGACTCTCTGATTTTCTATATGTACATTCCCGACGTATCGGATTTGACTCTTTTTCGTTACACAATTTACTTAATTTTATGTACCAAAAAATATAATTGTTAATATTATAATTAAAATTAAAATTTATCATTTAACTTTTAATGTTGAATTATATTATTAATTACTCTAAAAATAAAAATAATTAGATATTTTTTCAGCATTTGACGAACGTATGTATTTTTCATCAAATTTTTAGTAGTTTAAAATTCTTATTAATATCTAATGGCGAAAATACCATAAAAAGTTTTTTTTTTTTTTTAATTATAGGGGTGATCCCTATATTATAAACTACTTATTAGTATATTCGGATCATTACAAATAAATATGTTAAAATTAAAAAATTAATATATAGTACAAAACGTATAATAGAGGCTAAGCTAAATCACAACATATCATATTCACCAACCACCATCGTATCCTTTGACCTTTGGAATTGGCCAATGCTTTTGAACAAAAATCGAAGTTCGAAGGTAAATCATGTCGTTTGCTAGTTGTTCCCAAAATCCCTAATTAGGACAATTCCCATGCATAGGTCATTATGTGTTAGATGACCCGGAAACTCCGATTGAGCTTCATCAATTTGCCCCCTTTATGTATGTTGACGATGACATATATTAAAATGTTCTAATTTAATTTTTATGGTTAAAATTAACATTTTCAAAATATATGATTAAGTATATATCTATTGAGATTTTTAAAATCAAAAAATTGAAATTAATAAGATTATTCTATTTTTGTCTATATTTGAAGAATATATATAATTTATTAATTCTAAAAATTATTAAATTGCTCGTGAAAATTAAATTAAAATGTTAATGTGAGACTGAGTAGCAAAATTACAACAAGACGAAAAATCTAGCTCATGATTCCAAGCAGCATAGACTCGGATATCCAAAATCCTAATAATATTTTGTTGGAGGGCAAGTGGGTCCCATTTGGATATGGATCTCCTCGTTCTCAAATGTCACATCTAGAAATCGACAATCATCAAAATAGTAATTATTCTGTTTTAAATTAATAGTCTTTTTGCTTTTATATATATGAATTTTTTTACACACACACACACACACACACACACACACACATATATATATATATATATATTTATTTATTTATTTATTTATATATGTATGGATTAAGATCAATAATAAATATTATTATATAATTTTATTTATATTTTTCTATTAAAAGTTGTGATCAAGAGAAAGAATAAACATATTTTTTTAATAAATTAAATTTCGTTGAAAAGATGAGAGAGATTATGAGTAATATAAAATAATAATTGTTATATTTTTCTAGAAAATTATAAATTATAACTATTTTAGAATAATATTTTTAAAAAATTATTATTTTGAAATAGAAGGAATACAAAACAAACTTGCTTGTCTTGTAGAGTGCACTCGTAATTCATAACCATCCAACCAGAAATTAGTATGTAACTGAATTCAATTAATCAATCAATATATATAACTCATTGAGTTTTGGTTTCATATTTTGTCACCTTTTAAGTTTCAAACCAACGCCATTTAAGTAGTTTATAGGTAAATTTTCGACTTTATTAAACTTATATGATATCATAAATAATAAGATATTAAATACCATAGCATTTTTTTCTTCAAATAAAATACATTACCAATATAATTTGTAGATTTTTGGATTTTTAGTCAATGTTGTTATTCACTAAGTACAAATATTTATTATAATTATTAGAGTTATTTGTACAATGTATGGAACTCTAAAGAGATAAGATATTACAAGAGATGAAAGCAAAACGTGATATATATCTATAAATCGACATATTTTCTTTAGTTACATGTTAACTTTTACTGCTAACAAGTATTGATACTTTTTGTAATTATTTTCATAAATATCGTTGCATCGTATGTGATAGTAGATTACAAAAATAATAAGAAGTTCAGATAAATTAGATAGACAAAAGTGGTATCTTTATAAATTTCTCTTAAATTTCTCAAGAATGAAGAATAATAAGAAAATAACATTCTACCATCTATTTTCTCCAAAATATTTGATTGCGGAAGATGTTATGCTTTATATAGCTTTTATACATATAAATTTATATAAACCTTGGTCTCCAACTCAATGAGTTTTGTATCGTTTGTGCTATGATTTATATAAAGTATGATCTCTATATAGAATTTCATTGGTAGTCATATAAGTAAACTTAGATAAATTTATGGATAAAAATTGATGTTTTCTTACATTAAATTGTTCTCTATTACTTAAAATATTAAATACTCATATTCGTTGTTTCGATAGAAAATAGAACATCTCTCATGTAAAGTTGACTAAAATTTTAAATTAGGACTACAAAAAATTTAACACTACAATTCAATGAATTATTAGATTTAACTTGAGTAACACCGGACACTTAAGCTAATGTGCATATAAATAAAGAGCTATCGGTCATGCACATTCATGCACTCATTTATGGTCAAATATTTTCCTATCATAACTAGATCTAGCAAAAGTAAGTTTAGGCTCACCACTTATTCAGTTTATTTGTTAAATGGGTGGGTTTCAAACCGATATTTTGATGATAAAAAAATTAAAATCGTCTAAATTGAACTCAGCTTGCAAACACCCTGTCCAGCCCAACATAATTTTAAGTCCAATTTAATCTTTTATTTAATTTTATTATTTCATTTAACATTTTAGCCAAATAATAATCTTTTAAGTTTTGTCTAATTCAAGTTTTGTACTCCCCCATTCTAAAAAAAATGCCTTAGTTTAATTTTTTTTTGTCAAATTGACTAATTTTAAAACTAATAATTCATCTTATATAATTACATGTGCAAACAAATGAAAAATGCATCTTATAACACATTTGATGTAATTTATTATGATTATAGGTTCACCGCTATATATATGTGAATAATATTAATAATTTGGATTCGAAAACTGTCAATTTAATTAAAAAATTTAAACTAAGTCATTTTTTTTAGGACGGATCAGGAAATATATCTTAATTATTTCATAATCAACTTTTACATGATAAGAGAGTTCTAATAGTAGCAATGCTTGCGTAACTTTCAATCTTGAAGTAACATTTCAATAAAAAAAAAATAATAATAATAATAGGAGAAAAAGTAAAAATTTTAATAATTTTTTTGGAAGAAAAAATAAAAAGTGAAAACTAAAAAGAGAAAAGTCCATGGTTCTTCCATCTTTGGAATCACGCTTTTATTTTTAGATTTAAAAAATAATAATATTTAAGTCTTTCTGGTCCAACTTATTTTAATCATTGCCCGTTTAAACCTGCTTATTTTTGAAGTTACTCTATAACCTATTTAACTTAATAGCGTTGCTTATATTCTAGTGGATATGAAAGATATAAAAGCCCAAGCCTCCCTAAAATACTCTCCCTAATAACAATAATTTGGAGAGAGTTCAATATATACAATATTATCTCTATTTAATCTCAAAAATTATTATTTTTATCGTAAATTTTTGATGAAACATTAAATAAACACTTTTATCCCCAAATCTTAAAAATATAAAATCTCTAGACATAGACCTACTAGGTCTAATAGATTTGTATAAAGCATTGGCTTGTTCCATTTCTTTGGCAACCAAATAACTCATATCGCAGAGATGTGAACCAAAAACTCTTGTGGCTGTGGTTGATGTATACTACTTCTATTTTAAAATAATGAGGTTAATTATTTAAAAAAATATGCGATATATATTTAAAGAACTTTTTTTAATATTTAAATTTTATGTAGCTTAAAATATCTCTCTTTAAAAGTAATTTTTCTTAAATTATGAATTTTAAGTATTTTACTCATTCTTTTTAGATAAGTGTATTTTGAATAGAACACACACACACACACACACACACACACACACACACATATAGGGTAAGGATTCATAGCCAATATATGTTATCTAACCAAAACGATAGTCGCCATCAAATCTTGATCTAACAATGTAGGATACTCATGTTAGCGATATGTCCTAGAAACCAATCATAAATAGTTATAATGTCTTACTAAAAGTCGCTTATGATTTGTGGGTCAAAAAAAAGTTTTGGGCATATTACTAATGTTAAGTGAATTTATAAGATCGCACACTAAGCGAATTAGACTTATAACATATTGGGTATGACAGTTAAGGTTTTCAGGTTCTCTTTTATATCTATATTTAAAGGGACGGATTACAAATGGGGACACATGCTTTTGAAGTAACCGTAATCCAAACCCTAATCAACACGATTAAGAGAGACTGAGAGAGAAGGAAACTGAAGAATTATGCTAGCACGCACAAGGTTTGGGCTCAGTTCGTGTGTGTGGATACCAGTAGAAGTGTGATGATTGAAACACCAATCCAGACGCAACAATTCTTTTGATCTCCCTTGAATCTGTTCAAGTATAATTCAAACCTACTTTTCAGTTTCAATATGCATATGGTTCCTTGAATTCAAATCATACGTTTTAATTCCTCATCGTGCTTGGATCTGAAACCAAACAATTCACTTATACGCAAAAAATTATTTAGGAGAGCGCAATAATTTTTAGTGGGTATGTGAAATAGCAAAATTACCCTCAATTTTTTTTTTGTCTTATAGTGCTGATGCGCTAAAAATTATGATACGTATGTTCTAAAATTAATAGCACATACAAGGCTTACGTTATATCGTTCCTTGACCATCACAGCTAGACTTCCTTTGTGTTATTTATGTTTCTCATTTTTTTTTGTCTTTTTCATAATACTAGTACATACATGTGTGAAATGAGAAGACAAAAAATAAATAAAAACTATAGTTATACTTTAACAAATCCTCACATAAAAAATTTATACTCTAACAATTTTATACTTTAACAAATAATTTAATATTCTAACAATTTTATACTACAAGAAAATTACATAATCTAATAAAATATGCATGTTAAAAAAATAAAATTATGAGTATATGCTCTATGAATTTTTCTATGTTATTTACCTTTAATTGGTTTTTATCACACATGTATGTACAAATAATATGAAAAAGACAAAACAAATAAAGAAACATTAATAACACAACGAAAGTCTAGTTGTAATGGTTAAGGAACGATATAAGGTAAACCCTCGTGAGTGCTATTAATTTTAGCATGCACGTGCCATAAATTTTTAGTTTGTACGTACTATAATTTTTAATGCGTAGGTAAACAGCCTACAACGGCGGACCAAAATTGAACGACTACGATCATTTTGGCCAAATAGTCAATTTTGGCTATGAGTCCTGACCCTATATATATATATATATATGTGGGTAAGGAGTCATAGCCAAGATTTACTAGGTAGCCAAAATGATCATAGTCATTCGTTTTAGATCAAACGGTGCTATTAATTTTAGCATGCACGCGCTATAAATTTTTAGTTTGTACGTACCATAATTTTTAGCGCGTAGGTAGACAACCTACAACGGCGGACCAAAATTGAACGACTACGATCATTTTGGCCAAATAGTCAATTTTGGCTACGAGCCCTGACCATATATATATATGTGTGTGTGTGTGGATAAGGAGTCATAGCCAAGATTGACTAGGTAGCCAAAATTATGACAC
>JAUMHB010101020.1:0-10237 GCA_032359685.1 Pittosporum tobira
TTGACATTCTTTTTGTCGGATACCCCAAAATATTATATTTATAAAGATAAAATTTTAAAATATCGGGTTCTTACAACTACTCTATATCCTCATTCTATTCAACATTTCTAAATACCAACTTACTTAATTAACTATTTTCAACACTGTTAATTCCTGCAATCCACTTTTTAAGATGTTCGGGTTACGTGTAAAACAAGTATCACCCATGCAATTCATTTCACTGATTTGCATCCGACTTCATGGATATATGCTCAATCTTTCAGAAACTGTGATAGTCCCGTGTTCCAAAAATTTGTAGGCAAATTTGGATGGCAGAGAAAAGTTATTTTAGGCGCACAGAGCCAAACTTAGTTGTAGATGCAGAGCCAAACTCTATAAATTAGGGAGTTTATAAATATTTTTTTATTAGAAGTGTAATAATTTTAATTTTGAGGGGTTTATTTTAAAATTTTCTACACAAAAAAATAAATTTTAAGAGAAATTTAGGGGATCTTTCGACCCTACATGCTAAAACGTGGCTCTGCCACCACTTAGTTGAACATAAATTAGGATTAATATGATTTAGACACCCAACTAACTTAAATGTTAGAAAACTGTAGGTCGAAATCGAACGCCTAATTAGGATTAATCGATCGGGACTATACATAAATTTTTAGATTGGCTAAGTAGGATTCTTATAGCTATTAATGAATTAATAGTGTCGAAATACTCAAAGAAATAATGTAGCAAGACAAAATCCCACAAAGAAACTTTCTATACCATTTCTCATTGAAGCATTTATTGCACAGCTTTAAGGCTGATTTTTTCATTAAAGGAAAATTCTGAAATCAGCAAAAAATTGACTTTTTGGTCAGCAGTTCCTTCTAGTTTATCCCTTTCTTACGTTATATAGAGGAACTCACTCTGGCCGGGTGGGCCACCGCAGAAAACCAGAGAGTTTATGAACTGTAATCTGAAACAAGCCAGTACGTAGTTGGAAGCTATACAGAAAGTATGACCATATAACGCGTATAACTTCTAGATATTTGGCTTTTGACCATTTTATGCATTTTATTTTTCTTTTCGTTGAAATGATAAAAGGGCCTTGCTCACAAGCAGTGTCCTAAAATTTGGTATGTCAACTTTGGTTACTTAATGTGTTTAATATATACTTATGTTTTTTAAACTTTTTAAAATTTGTGTTGAACCTTATTGAAAAATAAGGATATTTTGATGGCGGGAGTAGAAGAACAGTACCAAAATATTCAACAAAGAAGCTTTCTCACCGAATCATTTACTATGCCACGATAACTCTTCTTTTTGTATTGTAAGATGTCTCGTGTTCGAGTTTCTTATATGTAGTGTGTAAAATTATTTTTTTACCATATTTATTAAGCAAAAGAAATTCTTGTTCTTCCTTCCAAGGTGAGATTTATTACCTATTAATATGAGTTTAATAATACGGAGTCTTGTCCTTCTTATTCAAAGAAATTTTCGGCCCATTATTATTAATAAATGATGATGTAAATTAAGATGTTTTTTGTAGGATTCGAATATTGGTTGAGTTTATATTAATATTTTTGTTAGTATGATAGAATTATTACCATCACTCACTAATTAATATATATATATATCATTTATTGTACAGCTCAAGGCTGAGTATTCTTTAAAGGGAAAAATTCTGAAATCAACTGTAATTAGTACAGACCACTTATTAAAGTTTGATTTTCAAGATAGGAGAAAAATGAAAAAAGAAAAATATATTTTCTTGAATGAGAGACCGTACAAATCAGCCTGTAGTGCTTTGCTGTCTTATCTACTTGTAAGCAAATAGCCAAATACTAAATTTCCAGGTCTAGCTAGTTGTAATCACCAACAACCAAAACATAAGAATTACGAAATATCGTAGGCTGGGGACTTGATTCATACATGTTGATGTTGACGATAGAATTTAGGAAAAGATCGGATTACATATATAATCCATCAAAGTCAAACCGTCATGAGATTAAAAGCGTGTATCCAT
The DNA here is from genome assembly GCA_032359685.1 of Pittosporum tobira. NCBI lineage: Eukaryota > Viridiplantae > Streptophyta > Magnoliopsida > Apiales > Pittosporaceae > Pittosporum > Pittosporum tobira. The sequence continues at coordinate 2,003 of JAUMHB010101020.1, forward strand.
TAGTGACAAATATGAGAATAGCAGAGACTCATTTGTTCGCTACTTTTTTTTTCTTTAAACGGCCTGCCCCATTAGTCGTTACCCCTCTGTGATATGCATTGGGAGCAGGACTACTAAATGAGTCGAGTCTTCCGTGAGTTTGCTTGGAATTGACTCATCTTAAGCTTGAGTTTTATTTTGTTAAAAAATTTGTTTAATTTAACAAATTGAGCTCAAGTTCAAAGAAAAAAAAAAATAAAAAAATAAGCTCAACTCATTTTAAAACTCAGACTCGACAACAATAAATATTTTAAACCACTCATGAATAAATTCAAGCTTAACTCATCGAAAATTCATTCATGTAGTTAATCGAGCCAAGTTCAATATCGGAAAAAAAAACTCAACTCAAGCTCACCGAGCTCCGCCCAACTCGCTTGCACCACTAATTAGGTGCCCCCTGACCCCAACTGACCCTCTATGAAGTTTCAAATCCATGATCTCTATCTTATTGGGCAAATAACGCTTTAGCAACCCTTGAGATTAGAAAAGCGCTGATTTAAGATACATAAAGTAAGAAGATTTCTTCAAAATCACTCACCACTAATATTGGATTTATCCAATAATACAATGATGAAATATATTCAATTTCATCCGGATGAAATTGAAAGGTTGACATTTGAAGAAAGCTACAAACTGACAATCCCAGTATCAATGGAAGTACTCCCATGATATCAACTTGACACTACTGTAAATAAAGCTCATGAACTCATGGTATAACAGCAAGAGAGCAAAGGAAAATATCGGATAGGGTGGTTAATACAACAAAAAGCTGTGTAGATAGACCAAATCGGATTTAGCACCAGGTCACCTCATTTGCAATTTGTTGTTGCGATCTGCAGCAATGGATAAAGATTGTATCGATATAGGATAAGATGGACCCATCTGCGCATTCCATGGACTCAATAGTTAACAACATATTAATATTTGAACTTGCCATCCCCCTTATCCCTCCCCACACCCCAACCCCCCCCCCCCCCCCCCCCCCCCCCCCCCCCCCCCCCCCCCCCCCAAAAAAATAAATAAATTAATATTTGAAGCTTATTCGAGTTTTAAAACTTAGTTCTTCAATAAATTTAAGTCATACTCATATTCAATCCAAGTAATTGAGAGCTTACCGTGCTGCATAAATGGAATGTGCTCACATACCCAGCATATTTGGAACCTGCGTTGGAGAACAAGAATTTTTATTTTTATTTTAAGGAAGCTAAAAAGACATCCCGTGTTCAAAAACATAAACCTAAGACATATCCCGTGTTCAAACACATAAACCTAATGTTAATTTGCACATTTTAAGAAAATGGAACTATTTCAAAAAGAGAGAAATTTTCAAGTTGCAAATAAAAAATAAATCTTAACAAGCTTATTAAAAGTCCTAAGCAACGTGCAAACAGACTCTTCCATTACTGATCTTCAGTGTTATAAGAAACACCACTTGGACCTAGGTGGCTGAGGTGCCGCCTAGCACATACATAGGCAGCAACTAGATGTGTTGCTGGGTGGTTTTATTTGTTTGTTTTACTTGTATATAACTATATATCACACAGGGCACAACAAATTCATTGCAAATTCATGGATTCAACAGGTTCAAAAGTGACATGCAAATTCATTTTAATTTGACATATTGGGGACGAAACTTAAGATCCCAAATTGTCAAGTCCTAACAGGGAGTCAGGGAAATATGCTAAAAGTGTCGAATGAATTGGCAAACGTGCAAAGCTAATTAAAACCAGTTACTATAATCCTATGTTGAAGTTTATATATGACTTACGAGTTAATAAAAGAATTACAGGAACTTTTGTCACAACTATGTAAAGGATTCAACATTGCACATAGAAAATTTGAGATTAGAGAGCAGGGTGTAGAAAGTAAAGACTGAAACAAAAGAAAGACGAAGAAAAGGTAAATAAGAAATGTACACAAACTTACTCTTCTTCAGTCCTGGTGGCTTGGCAAGCAAAAGAGCATGCACAAAAGCACCAACATTTTCACATAAAGCAACTTCCGGGAAACTCACCTGTTGGATATATCGTGGTATTCGAGTGGGACTAGTGTCAGCCATCCATTTTCATGCTTAAGATAAAACAATAGAAAGGATACGATGACAATACCTTCCCAAGCCCTACATGCACAATTGCAGATTTGTCTTTTCTAAAATTAACATTTTTCTTTGCCTCTCTAACCACCCTCGAGAGATCATTGGTCACTGTGCCATCCTGTAAGTATATGTTACAACATATTTTACTATGTAAGTAATATTACAACGTGCTTTAATAAGAACATTATAGGTGTTCATATATAAAGACCTCAAGTGAGAAGAACAAAACTAAAACTCACTTTAGCGTTTGGTGTCGAACGTCTAAGAATTTTAGATATCTGCAAAGAAAGGGGAACATCAAAGTCCTTAATGGCGGTGGTTACTGATTTAATTAATAACATACTGTACTTGATTAGAATCACGGATTGCAAACCTCTTTTGAAACCCGCAACATTAACTGAGGGGTTGAGATACATTTGTCAAAATCAACCTTAATACTGCCTGCAGTCAATTTAGTTTAAATTGTAAGTCCAGAAATGAGTTCATCAGTCCAGAAATGAAAATCTAGGAATAGAAACAACAGAACGTGGGAAATTGGGAATTAATATAAGGCCCAAGTAAGACACTGTTACATTAGGCATCCACAGGGAGGATATTATATATAAAAGGTGACATAGAATGAAAAAATCAATACCCATAAATTGTGAAAATAACAAGGCTTTCCTCTTAGAAGAGTAAAGAGTACTGATTAATGACTGGCGTATTACCATTTTTTATTCCCTCAATAAGATCCTCCCCACCAACAACATCAGCTCCAGCCGCTCTAGCCTCGTCTGCAGCTGCTCCTTCAGCAAATACAGCAATTCGCACAGCCTGAAAATATTTATATATATAGATAGATTACAGATATCAGTTATAAAGACTTACAAACTACTCCCTCCATCCAAGTTATATTGTCCTCATTTCCTATATGGTATGTCCAAGTTTACTTGTCCTATTTCCTTTTTTGAACTCTTTTTGGTCTTGTTTGTCCAATTATACCCATAGTTAATTTGTTGGAAAAAAAAATTCTCTTTTGAGAATAGAAGAGACATGAACTCACCACATTTTCTCTCTCTATCCACTAAAGAATTCTTCTAAATAATATGATAATGAAAAGTGTATATTAGACAGACAAAAAATTTCTTCATGTGCGTGTATTTTTCAGTTAGGGTAATATAAGCTGGAGGCAGGTAGTACAATAGAGAATATAATATGCCAATAGTTGAATAATCAAGCACAGATGTACCTTTCCAGTACCATGAGGCAGAGATGCAGTACCATTAAGCTTCTGCACTTCAACAACAGAAAAACATGAGGAACACCACTATTCAAGAAGCTAACAGCACCACTTTGTTTCTTGTGAATAACCAAGCTAGAAATGACTTCAGAAGGCGGCAATGTCACAATACACATGAAGAGACAAGAAAACATGTACCAGATCTGTTCGACGTAGGTCAGTAGTCATTTTTACATGTGCTTCAAGTGTTTCATCAAAATTCCTTTTGGAATTAGCCTGTACAACCACTAGACAGAACATAGAAAAATTGCAGTTACTAACTTCAAAAAAACAAAAAAATAAATATAAAAAATAAATTTACAGATTTATTATAGGCATGAAACACTAAAATACATTTATGCCAGAAACGGCTTAAGTAGTCAGTTGGCAGTGATGAAGTTGTCATCAATATAGGAAGCACCACTTTGTATCCAATAAGGATGATAGGGATTGAACTTAACGGTTATGGGTGGAATAGGGATGGAATCAAGGAAAATCTATCACACGTAAACCTTGTGTGCGATTATTAAAATGGACCAACCAGGTTGCGGATGTCTTAAGTAGGAAGGCAGAGCTGGCATTCAAGTGTGAGGAATTGGCAGCCACCAGCAAGGTCACGAGTACTCTACCACATCGTATTCGAGATGGGCTTGAAGAAGGATCCGCGAGAAGTCTTTTGCACCAAGATAAGGAATGCAAAACTCAGCTTCGATCAAGGATAGGCTCTTCATCACAAAAGGGAATCTAATTTTCTTCCAAAACCTTTCTTTTTGTGTAATTTATGCATTCATTATAGCTAAGATCTCCAGTTGTAATATCCAGCATTCGGACTATCATATCATACCCTATGGCGCATGACAGCCACTCAATGTCCCAGCTATTAACGGAATGTGAGAAGCAGAAGATTAATCAGCCACTCAATGTCCCAGCTATTAACGGAATGTGAGAAGCAGAAGATTAATCATCCGTCTCTGGAAGAAATTGAAAAATTTCTTGGGAATCCTACAAGATCCATTTGTTCTTTTTCTCTATATTTTGTAATTTTTCTAAATAATGCTTATTAAAAATCCGTAAAAATTGATATAAGTAAAAACCAATTCTATAATTTTTTTATTTTTTTTTGGAGATTTCTGACTCAAATTGATAACTATTCCTCTTAATATCCAACATTTAACCGAAGTGCTCTTATATTTGGAAAGGAGGGAGTACTAAAAAATGTGGTATGTGATACATGCAAACAATGTTTACAAGTAGCTTATGAATAGCAATGTTCCCTGAATCGCAGTTCAATGTGGTGCAAAAACGAGAACATGGGAACAGAAATCACTTTTGATGATACAGATAATATAAGAGTAGGCCTATTCAGGTTGTTTGATTCCAAACGCAGAACGCTTATTAGGAACATGTGTGAGTATTTTACACGTATTTACTATTTAAAAGCCACTTCAATAGAGCTATTTACTTGAGGATTTTTTCAATTTTACATGTTAATCTAATTGGTCTTATGTAATTTTTCCTATTTCTTTGTTGCCTATGTTATAAAACCCAAACGAACTATGAACGGGATCCACGGTACTAATTCACAATTGGACGGTAGCAATTTGCAAATAAAAATCTTCTCTTGAAGCAAAATTCTGAAACAAAATCAAACAGTGCTAACTAAGTGAGAAGCAAATACAGACCTTCAAGAGATGAATGGCCTCCTTAAGATCATACACAACCTTGTCCTTCTTCTTACCTTGCTCCACCTTAATCAATGTCGGATATGGAAGCTTCTCCTCTACGACAGGAACCCTGCTCCTCATCCTAGCAGCGTCAATCCTCCTTGTCTCTCTCTCCACCTCTGAATTCGCCACTCCATTCTCTTCTCCAACCCTATCGTCCGGCAGCGGCGCAACTCTCGAGGGATACGACACCGGAGACACCTCCTGAAAGTCTTTCACATACCGAGCATCCTCGCGACTCCATTGCTGCTGCGGGGCCTCGCGCGTGATTTGTCTTTCGGTGGTAGTTCTATGATTCTCGGGAAATGTTCCAGATTGGGGGCTAGGGTTTTGTGGAGGTTTCGCAGGGTATGAAATTGGTTGTAGGGGTACGGGTTCGGGTTTTCCGGTCGGGTCGTTAGGGTTCGATGAACAGAGTGATCTGTGGAAGTTTAGAAATGAGAAGGAATTAGAGCGGAGGAGGTGGATGAGAGGAGATGAGGGTTTTGTTAGGCAGTGGCGGCGAGCTTGGGAAAGGAGTTGGAAGGCCGCCATTAATGGCGTTTAGTTTGTTGCCTGGATGTAATGGGACAGAGAAATGTAAGGTTTTAGCTATAGAGCGGAGGAAGAAGGGGTTTACGCTAATTTGCTGAAAGATGATCGGGTCGGGTGTATGGTTTGTACCCGAAAAGGTTGTTGAGTTGGGCAGCGGACGAGAGCTGGATAGCTGGATAAGACCTTTTAGGCCCACCACAATTGGATTGCTGATTCACGTGAATATCTATACCCTTTATATTATTATAATTTGGGTCAAATAAATAAAGAATTCAATTATTCATATAAGGTTTGGAGTTCAAATTTTGGATATAATACATTAAGTTGGGAGGGCTTTCCCACTCAACCAATAAATCCGAAGTGACTGGAGCTATATTAGTAAAACAAATAAAAATCCCGAATACCAGTGAAAAATCAAAAATAAAAAATCTATACTCTTTATTAGTCTATATCAAAAAAGAATAATTAAAACACTTAAAATTCATACTTTAAGAAAAAATATTTTTAAGAAGAGAGAAAAAATTTAAATAAAAAAAAATTGGAGAATTTTTATAAAATTATTTTATTTAAATATACATGATATATTTTTATTGAAATATGTGCCCAAATTATTTATTTTATGATAAAAAAGGGATAATATTTTATTTTTTTTCAAGTGGTATACTCCTTGCTATAAAGGAGAATAACATGTTTAGGATATTGGTAAGATACCTTACTTTGTCCTCTTCTTTTTTTTTTTGGCTTTAATTTATAAAAAAAATTAAATTTAAATTTAAAAATAGGTCTTTAGAACATTACGTTATTTTACACTTTCTTAGTGTAGAAAAAGAAATATTTATTTTAAATTTTTTAAAATTCATTTATAAATTTAAGTTATTATGGTAAGTTTAGAAAAATGAAATGTTATAAATCAAATGAATGATATCTAATTTATTTTCACATTTTTTGTGAGACAAACAAAAATACAAATATGAGCTCTCATTTATGAAAATTGACATAAATGTGATTTTAAAAATTTCATAAAATAAATTATTAAATTATTTATCTACCTTTTATATTTTCCTCTTTTTTTTTTTCTAACTTAAAACTAGAATTAAAATTTAGAAATGGATGTTAGAACTTTTATTTAAATTTAAAATGTGTATTTAGAAATTTTTATATGCTATACGCCCTCAGTGTAGGAAAAAAATATTTATTTTAAACTTTTTAAAATCAATTATAAAAACTAAGTTATTATACTAAGTTTATAAGACGAAGATGTTATAATTTGTAATATTTTAAAAAATAGTTTACATTATTCATGAATATATAAACTAAATCAAATGAATGACATTTTTTTTTAGTTTTTAAAATTTCAAAAATTGAATAATATCATTCTTTTTACATTAAAAAATATAATATAATATAGTTTAATAGTTTTTGTGTGATAAACTAAAATACAAAGATGAGTTTTCATTTGTGAAAATTAATATAAATGTAATTTTTAAATATTGCATAAAATATGAGCCACAAATTTTTTTTTAAATGGTCTACTTATACATTTAAAAAATATACCTTTCAAATTTAAATTAAAAAATTATAATAAGTATCATGCGCGAAGTACATAATTAGAAGTAAATAAGTAATCATATGAGATTGGAGTCATCATAACAATTACTCTTTTTAAAATTAAAATAAAAATAAAAAATCCTATCCTGTTTTGGATGGATTTGTTATTACAAGGTATAAACTTAAATTTTATGATGTTTGTTTGGTAACAATTTATTGATTGTTTAAAAATTTTGAAACTTAAATATATAAACTAAATGTAAGATTTAAAACATAAATTTACGTGAATCCAACTTCTATGTTTGATTTAAACTATAAATTCATTTGGTAAAGCCTGTTTTAGGGCATCAGTCAATGTCACTCAATTTTTTTCTTATTTTAAAACTCAATTTTGAGATCATAAAATTTGAATTTCATATAACTCAAACATAAATTTAAGAATAACGCGCTTGGTAAGAATAGTATTTCTACACATGTGATAGGTAAAAAAATATTCACAATTCGCATTGCGTCCAGTCCCTGTCATCTGCAATGAGATTACAGATAACCATGATTTTATTTATTTATTTATTTTTATTTTTTGCGGAAATAAACGATGATAACTAGCTCTAACTCCAAACATCAATATCAAAACCAACAAATAATTTATTACTTATAAAATGGAAAAATAGCACATGCTTAGTAGTAAATGGCCAGAGGAATTAAACAATGACTGGAATGGATTCACAAATATAATCGTGGCTAACAAGAAGCCCACCCGTGATCATCCTCATGGAACCAAAGAGACAACAGAGGCAGGCAGACGAGCAAGTTACTCTTAGGAAAATCTACATACCATTGCAGAAACTCGAGACATATACCACCGCCTTTGGATGTATCAAATGGCCTTGTAAATGAAAATTAATGTAAAAAAATTGTCCATCGATGTAATCCTAGGACTGAACTTTGGATTAAGAACAATAAACATCAAGATCCTCTTTGATAAACATAAAAGGGAAGACACTCATTAAACAGGAGTCATAGAAAACAAGTATTTT
>JAUMHB010101031.1:0-10236 GCA_032359685.1 Pittosporum tobira
TTTTTTTTTTTTTTTTTTTTTTTTTTTTTTTTTTTTTTTTTTTTTTTTTTTTTTTTTTTTTTTTTTTTTTTGATTTTGTGTTTCGCATAAATTTGCTATATTTCTTTAAATCAATCGTTCAAAATTTCATATAATTACACTTATTAATGTAAAATACATACAAAAATTACCAAGACACTAGAGTAGCAAAACATTAGTAGCCATCAGTCAATTCTACCGTTTACAACTACAAGTTTACCAAAGCAACGGGTTACCAAAACACCAGTAGCCATTTTCTACGACCGAAGGGCTACCAAGACTCTATAGTAAAACACTAGTAGCCATCAGTCAATTCTACTGTTTACAACTACAAGCTTATGTCATGCATGATCCAAACAACTGTTAGCTCACCCCAATATCTCATAATTATTTATTAGCAAAAAAAATCACAATTTGATAATTCCACTTTAACCATAAGAAGGTGCCCTATATATTCTATATAATAATTAACAACAAATATATAATCTGTCATGTAGGATATGTGTAACAACATTAATAGATAGAAATAGTTTCGCTTTATAGTTAAACCAAAAATAGTATTCCCATTATATATATTATTATTATTATTATTATTACAATTTTTTACTGGTTAGCATTAAATATGGTTAGGTATCATGCGCTACATGTAAATAAATTACGTAATCTGACCTAGTCATGCAACTCTAGCTCCAAGGCCTGCACACAAGCTTTGTGAAAACAGAACTCTGAAAGCAGAAAATGCATTTAGGTTTTGCAGAAGAGAATGGAGTGCTACCCACATGTTATATATATATATATATATATATATAGCACAGCCTATCCTAAGTCAGGAGAAAGAAAGAGGTTTCATCAGATGTAGCGAGCTGACTATTAAAATATATAAAAATGGATCCAAACGAATTTAGAAAGGATGGTAAAGAGAAATTACACTTTCACTTCTTTTAGCAAAAGTAGATAGAAGTAAATGAATGGAGGTACTACACAATTAGAAAAATTAGACATGGTTGTCAAATAAATCTTAGAGGCATATTAAAAGAAGGCACAATAATAATCATAAAAAAGAGAGAGTGGGGGAGTCATACGTCAATTACTGATCAAGTCGTACTCCCACACCACAATTGCAATCCAGCCCCGCCAAAACCCAGCCAAGTTTATCCAAAGAAAAGGATACCATGACCTCCTACCCATCTCCAAGAGTATGCCCGTTGAGTAAATTATTTCCGGAATTTTACGATATGGTTAACATATGTTTTCTAGTAGAAGTTAGAAGTTCGCCTATAAATAAAACTATTGTACCGTTCAGCTTCGTTAATAAAAAAAATCCAATCGATTTCCTTCTTGTGTTGTCCCATATCTCTGCTCCTGCTCTCCTTTTTCTTTTTCTTTTTTTTTTTTTTTCGTCTTTTTTCCTTCAACAGATTCTGGAGGTGCCTCTCCTGAATAGAGGTGATTACACTCTACACTTGGGTTCTTGCTCACAAGGTGCTTGAGTAGACAAAATTTCCGTTTGGCAATCTGATTCCCAGGTTGCACAGTCCAGCTTATTTATCCCCAACAGAAAGAAAGCTTATGCCCAGATCCCAGTTCAAGAGTCAGAATCATGTCTGGAAAAGTGAGAGAACGGAGCTCCAATAAGGCCGGATGACTAGAAATAACTCCCTCTGTTCCAAAACAATTCGAGAAATCCTAAAATTTAAAATTTATGTGATCCCTTATATAATTGAAAATAACAAATATTTTAAAGAATACAATTATTAGAAAGTTTACAATATTCATAATTGTATTGAATTAAAATTTGATGAATTAATTTAAATTTGAAATTTAAAATTTTTATGATTGACTTTGGGATTCCAAAACACTCTAATTTTTTTTTTTAGGGGGGGGGGGGGGTTCACAGGGGGCAATACCGAGGGAGTATTAATTTAACGTTATTATCATACCTTTAATTTAATTGATGTTGCAATTTTTTATCATCTCCAGATGTCAATCTGTGATCCGACCCTAGTGCCAAATTTTACATTCTGACATAAATATCACGTTGTCACATACTCTGGTGTGAATATCACGGTGTCACAACAAAGATTGTAGCCTCTTATTAAAGAAAAGATATCACAAAATGAACAGGTCAACACGAAAATTACTAGATATAATTGAGCAACAATAATACTCGCACATAAACTGAACAGGTATCATCACAGACCAGCGAGTGAGCTTTCCAAGGTAGTGGCATCAATTACACAAATGATTTTCTTATATGTAGGGAAGTAGGCACATATGGGGATTGGAACCGGCAAGTTTTAAATCAAAAATTCTTTGCTGAAATAATCAGAAAGTATCAATATATTATTATTCCAGGAAAAAAATGCAAATATATGAATGTAGTACAGACTACAGAGAGTCTAACTCCTACAAAGCTCAATGTCCATTGAAAATAATAGACGAAGAAAACTAGAATGTAACCCTGAAGGCGTCTTGTAGATATTAATGCATAATCAAGGCAAGTTCATATTATAGCATATAGATTTACTCAATCAATAAGGAAGTTAGCAGGATTTCTCGGCACAGATAAACATTGAAATGGAGAATTCAGATATTTACATAACTAATACTCCCTCCATTTCACAATAAAAACTAGATGAATTAATTTGACTATAGTCAATGCAATCGTGAAAATCTAAAATATTCTATTAGTTATAACAAACAATATTGTTTAAAACCCAAATAGATTCATGTTAATTTGAATCTTAAAATGTTCAAATTTGACTTTTCAAAAAATGATAATGCCCTTATCTTTTGGAACGGAGGTAGTATTTCAAAGAAGGAAAGTTGATAAAAGAGATAGATTTAGGGAAAACAGGACTATCTTACCATGGTAAGTGGCCATTGATAGATGCGTCACGAACTGGCAAGTCAATGGACTGCCAAAATCATGTCACTAAAGCTCAGAAAAATATCCATCTTTCTGCACTTTTAAGATTAAGGAAGAATCCCATCAGACCAGCTACAGAACCCCATATTTCTTCATACACTTAGCTGGAACACGCCCACGCTCTACAAGACGGAGCATAAGATTATCTGCCTCATCCACTTTGCCATCTACCATCAATCTCTTGCGCAGCTTCTCACATAACTTCAAATCAGGCACCAAATTACGACTAAACATTCGACAAGCCACCTTATAAGACCCCAGTGGATTCCCTTTCTTCAAATAAGCTTCAATAAGCATATGACAAGAATCTGCATCATTCCTCGAAGCTGTCCTCAAAACTTTTCCCAATAGCTTATAAGCCTCATCAAGGTTTCCGAAACTACAAAGTTTCTCAATAACCTGATTATATGCTGTTCTGCATGCTTGCCTCATCAGCATTTTCTCCATCAGTTTCAATAAATCATCTACCCTGCCATGCTGGCAAAATCTGTGAATCACTGTCCTGTAAGTAACGGGTGTCGGAACCAAACCCCGATGCAGCATTTTCTTGGTCATTTCGATTGCCTCTTCTATTCTACCTCTCTTTCCTAATGAGTCAATAACTATTGTATATGTAACTGCATCAGGGTGCTTATTACTCAAATAGATGTCATCAAACACTGACAAGGCCGCATCCAAGTCATCCTTTTGACATAATCCATGAATTACTGTCGTAAAATTCACGACATTTACGGCACATCCTTTCTTCATACACTCCTCCATGAACGTCTTGGCATTTTCGGCTCTCCCCTGCTGACAAAGCGCCTGAATTAACAAATTAATTTCAACAGGATTGGGGAAAAACCCCTTTTTAACCATATCTCTGACCACATCACAGGCCTCGGTCAACTTTCCTTCCCTCCGGAAACCATGCATCACAACACTATACGTGATGGCATTCGGGGTCCACCAATCCTCCTCACTCATGTTCAGCATCTCTCTTGCCTCGGAGGTGTTGCCATTCCGACAAAGCCCATTCAACAGAGCTGTATAAGATACAGTATTAGGCTTGCACCCGTGCTTGTACATTTGCTTCAACAATTGTTTAGCTTGATTCACCTTTCCTATTCGACAAAGCCCATCAACTACCGAAGTGTAAGTCACTACATCCGGGATGCAATTTTTCGACAACATTTCACTGACGAGTTCTTTTGCCCTGTCCATATCTCCTGCCTGACAAAAAGAATGAATAATTGCACTATAACCAACCTTATCAATGCAAAACCCTCGAATTTCTGCTTCCCTTAGGAAATTTATTGCCTCATCTCCATGGCCATGCTTGGATAATACATGGATAAGCATGTTATAAGTGACTTGATCAGGCAATAAATTACTTTCCTTCATCTTCTCCATTAAACCCAAAACTTCTTCCATTCTTTTCTCTTTACACAAAAAACCCATCACAGTATAGTAACTAACTTTATCCGGGGAACAGCCCTTAAGAGGCATTTCATTGATCAGCTCTTTTGCATCTTCAATGCGATTCACATCACAATAACCCTTGATCAAGCAATTGTATGTAACAACACTAGGTGTAATTCCTACCACTTGCATTCGATTCAAGAACCGCAGTGCCTTTTCCAGTCTATCCCCCTTCACCAAAACGTAAATTGCCGTGTTACATATACCTAAATCAATTTCAACCCCTGATCTTTGCATCAGAGTTAAAACCTGCATTGCTTTCCTCAAATTTCCCGCCCGGCTGTAAGAAACCATCACGTAACCAAAAGCTTCAGGTCGACGCCCGACTTTTCTCCTGGTCATAAGACGAAGAACCCGTTTCGCACCCTGGCACAATTTAGTCCTACTGAGAATCTCAAGCATGGCATAGTACACAACTGGGTCATGTCGATACCTCCACTGCCGGTCAGCCCAATAGAAGAATTTCAGAGCCACCCGCTCATCAGCCTGAGCGCGTAGCACAGCACAAACTTGCTGAGGCTTCAGGCTCCTTACTAAGTGCCTTAACTCCCCTTCAAGCTTTGGCGTCCAAACAGACCGACGATCAATCAATCTACAAATCTCTCTCACTAAAGGGTTTCTAAATTCATCTTCATTCACCTCAACTCTTCTAAAATCTTCACTTTGTTTTGTATTCCTATTATAAGAATCCAAAACCTTGAAATCATCATCATCATCAACCTCACCCCCTCCTTCATCAGCATCATCATCACTATCATATTCTTCCGACTCATCGGGGTCATTGAAACTATAATTTTCCCCGTAATTATCTTCACTGCTATAATTCAAACCTCCAGATTCTTTATGACCCATTTCCCTACCTCTACCAAATTCATCGTTACCATCATCAAGACCATCTTTTTCCACAAATTGGGCACGCAAATTAGGGTTTAAATGAGAATTATGATTAGGATGTTGTGAAGGCCATGATGAAAATTTTACATAAAATCCGTTGCAAGAAATTGGGCGAATCAGGTTATTTTCAGAGGATGATATCCTATTCTTATCAATACATGTATGAAGTCGAGAGAAAAATCTAAACTTGCGAGGATTTGTCAGGATTTGTTCAGCTCTAAAGAACATTTCGTTGAGGGGTTTATGCAACTTTTCAATGGGGCTTCAAACAATTTGGTTTTTCAAATTTGAACGAGTTTTTTTAGAACTTACTTTTGAAGAACATGGACTGGCCTCCGTCTCTCTCTCTCTCCCTCCGGCTTCCAACGTTCGTAGCTCGCTCAGTCAGTGCCTTATGAAATATGTACCTAAAAAAAAAATTAAAAAAATTTGGACTTCTAGGGTTTTCGGGAGATAATTGGCAACCGATGTCCTCAGTGATTTTCGTTTGGGCAATTATTTACGAATCGCAAATGTATCGTAGTGGCAAATGAATATAAGACCGACAACCATTTACTTAGGTTTGCATATTTTCATGTATACATGTTTTGTGGTTTGTGGACAAGTGTAAGAAAGACAATTAGTTAGTTAGTTAGTCAGCCAGTTAGAGTAAAGTGTGTACGATGACTGCAGCATAATGTTATATAAGTTGTATGAATAGATTCCATAGTAGCTCTCTACATAAGTTATAGGAGATGAACTTGTACAAATTTAGAGATTCTCTTTTTATTGTGATAATAAAATACAAATGTTTCTCTCTATCTAACAACCAACAAAGAAATAGAGATGATTTCCTGAGAAATGTCAAAATATATAGATAGAGAGATTTTCACGCTCTCTGTTGTTCAATGTAAAATATCGGATCAAAATAAAATTATTGATGAAATATTGGACAAAACATTTAAAATTACTATTAGCATGTGAATAACATAGAAGTTTTCTCTTTAATGGCAAAAATTATTTGTAATTATTATTTTCTTTTAACATATGCCCAAAAAAAATTCTTTATTTTAATGCTTTAATAGATCTGATTTGACAAGTCATTATGTTTATTACTTATTAAATAACTCTTTAACATTAAAAAAAAAAAAAGAAAACATCGTGGTTTTGAATGTATATTTGATAATTTTAATTAACATTCACGAATGCTTTTATCTTAAATGTGATTTTTATAATTTCATATATAACAATTTTCAAATTGATAATGTATATCAATAGAATTAAGAAAGTAGCTATGTGTCAATGGGGTCTTAACCCAATAATTAAACTGACATATTGAGATTTTTTATTCATAAAAGGTTCTAGATTCGAATATACCACATGCAGTATTTGGAGTTATTTTTTTCCTGATTAATGAAGTGTAACTTTAATTATTATTCATTTATGTGAAATTATCATAGTCATTATGAGCTTTATGAGTAAGATTGTCATGTCCATTATGGAGTTTAATGGTGCGATAGTTCTTGTGATATTTGATATCATATCGACTTGAAATTGATATAATTATAAATTTGATAAAATTATTGTCACCATCAATTTAAAAAATATATAAAATTAAATTAAAAAATGTGTACTTTCGAAAGTAAAAAAAAATTAAAAAAAAAAGCAATGAGAGGAAAGTAAGCGTTCAAATTAATAAATTGAAAAATATCAAAGTACTCACTATATTAATTCTCAATGTATAAATTTATTATTGAACTAATTTTTTGTACAAATAACTCATTGAATTTTAATTTTTGTATAAAAATTTAAAAAATCGTCAAATCTATTATGTCTTTAACAAAAAAATCTAAGTGACCAGACTCATTTAGTGACATGGCTCGGTGGCATATTATCTAATTGATGACATATTATCTAATTGAAAGTTGATTTGATAATATTTAATTTTTCATTTTTCAGATTTTTTTGCAAATACAACTTCATTTTTCAGATCATACTCCTCCAACTCCACCGGAAAACAATGATGTCAATAATCAAGAGCTATGTTAATATGGATTGCATATTTTGAAGAGCATGACCGAAGTTACGGAGAAAGCAATAACAAGGCTTTATAAAGTCCATCCTCCGCCGGCTACCATCACCCTGAGTAAAGGCCTAAATCCGCCTCTCTTCCGAATCCTTTCCCTTCTTCCACCGCCCACCACTATCCTCAATAAAAACTCTAACTTTGCCATCACCGACGAATACAAATTTCGTATGTTATAATGATAAAATTAAATTGATTCAATTGTTGAATTTTTATTTGTTGTTTCAGTTAATTCGAAGTGGATTTGAATCTGAGAAGCGAGGAGAATGAACTATTGATTGAGAAAGGTGAGTTTAACCCACCTTTATTTGAGATTATAAAAGAAGTTGGGTGGAGGTGGTCGGAGAGATATAGGGAAACGCTGCTGATCGAGTTTGTTTATTTATTTATTCCTTTCGATTTATAGCAATTAATTGTTTGCCCAAAAAAAATATTTTAATTAAAGAAGCAAAAAAGATTTAACTAGTATAATATATTAAAAAAGTTCAAGTAAATATTGATAAACTTAAAAGCATTTTATTTTTAATTATTTTTATTTTAATAAAAATTTATTTTAATAAGTTTTAATTTATTATTTTTTATTTGACTAAAGTTCAAATTATACTCCAAACTACGACCGAAAATAAGTTTTGCACCCCAAACTTCTAAAATTCAAAAAATCATATCAAACTTTCAGTTACGCAATTAAATGCATCCTAGGTTCATTTCCTAGTCAGATTTCTACCGGATTTCGTATGATGTTATTACTTCAGATGGCATTTTAGGCAACACAAAAAAATCTTTATTCTGTAAACATTTTACACTCGTGCGAAAAGATCTGAGCCCTAAACTGCCGTTGGCAACTGCTGATCGAGAGCTAAACTGCTGATCGAGAACCATGTTTCCAAGTAGAAAACCATTCTTGAGGCCACACGAAAATCATGACATTTACAGACCTAGAGAGTGCCCTGAATATGGTATGTTCTTCATTCACTCAAAATGCTACATTCAAAATAAGCCCTAGTTGTTATTTTATATGATTAATTTAAGGCGTAATTGTTGTTTTAAAACAAAATTCAGCAATTGATTATTAATGTTCTTTTAACATGCTCTTCAAAATATGCATTATGACATTGTGGTCTCAATATGTCTTTATTTTTGGGATATATTTGGACTTTGTTTTGGGGACATATAAAAGAAGGTTCTTGGGGACATATATGGAGCCATCAAAGATTATTTCAGAAATTAGTGGCGACAAAATATTGACAAATTCCTTTATAATTTGATTTATGTCTCTTTCAGTTGAACAAAAGTTGGTCTCTGCGCCACTAACTTTCAATATGTCTGAAAGTTTGGTTTTTTTTTTAATTTTAGAAGCTTGGGGTGCAAAGATTTTTTGGGGTAAAAGTTTGGGGTACAATTTGTACGTAAGTCTTCCTAATATATGTTTTGGTTCATTACAGAAGATACTTTGTATTTTACTATTAAGTATTTTCACAGTGATCATTTTGTAACGGAACCTCAATTGGACTATGTTGGTGGAACAGTAGATTATTTTGATCTTTGTGAACCCAAAACTTTATCACTGTTGGATCTCGCGAATATGGTCCAAGAGACAGGATGCAGCATTGTAAATTATGATTTTTATTGCAAGTTACCTGGTACCACTATGAAAAATGGTCTATTTCCATTAGACAGTGATGCAGATGTTCTGAAAATGTGTGAGATGCTCCCCAGATCTAGACTCATTGAAGTGTTTTGGTGGATATTGGAGGAGTTGTACTTGCAAATCAGAATATTGTTACTATTAATGCAGGTGATGCAAATTAGAATATTGAGGATAATATGGAATTTTTTTTACGAAGATGATGATACAGATTATGAGGTAAATCTACCAGGTGATGAGGAATATGATGAAGGTGATTCAAGTATTTATGAAGAATCAAGTGAGAATGAAGGATGAGTTGTTGGGGTCATTTGTCAATAAACAAAAGACAACAAAAGTTAGTGTAAAAAGGGATGCAAGAGCTAAAGTGAAATAGAATATTGCCAAAGATAAAAGAAAACAGGTTGTTGATGAACCGGTTGATAAAATCGAGTAACTGGTTGATGAGTCAACTGACTATGATGATTCAGATGTGGAAAGGATGCCTTATATCGCGGATGAAAAAAATACAACCAAGAAGGATGAGTTTAATGCAGATATTAATATGAACAAGCCTAAATTTTCTATTTGAATGATTTTTACTTCTGTTGATGAACTTCGGGAAGCCGTTAAGACTAATGCAATAAATTGAGATAGAAAGATTCATTTCCAAAAGAACTTATCCCAAAAGATCCAAGTGAAATGCATGTCAGGTTGTGAATGGTATTTGTATGCTAAAAAACTTCCTGATAAGGCTACATTCAAAATTACAATGCTAACAGATGTACATACATGTGAGAGATGATGGAATGTGGGACCAGCTATCACTGCTAAATGGCTGGCAAAGAAGTATGAGACTGAATTTAAAATGAATCTAACTTGGGATGTCGATGCATTTCAAGCAAAAATTGTTGATGACTTGAAGGTTGAAGTGCGAAAAAGTTTGGCATATAGAGCAAAATTGAAGGCACTTGAAAATATCGAAGACAATCATGAAGAACAATACGCAAGACTATGGGATTATGGTGCATTACTTACAAGCAAAATGTCTGGTATAACCTATGTCTTGAAGAAAGCAGACCCTATTCCAAATCAAGTTGGAGAAAAAATTGAAAGATTGTATATATGTTTATAGCCACCGAAATAGGGATTCAAGAAAGGATGTCGACCAATAATTGGACTTGATGGGTGTTTTTTGAAGGGCCCATTTGGAGGTCAGTTGTTAACGGCAGTTGGGTGGGACCC
>JAUMHB010101042.1:0-10235 GCA_032359685.1 Pittosporum tobira
TGCCTAACTTTAACGTTGACATTCTTTTTGTCGGAAACCAAATAATTTTATTTAGTACATCAAAATATTAAAAATACAGGGTTCTTACAATCTACCCCCCTTAATAAATTTCGCCCTCGAAATTTAGCGTACCTGGTATCAAATCAAATGCACATGTAATTTATTTTTTATTATTTATTGCAAAAATGCAAATCCTTTGACTTTCTATAAAGTGATCGCTTGCATGTTTTATTTCAGTTTGATTCAACAAAAACGTGTTTTAGAAAATATTTTTTAGTAAAACTTTTTATGAGAAAATAATTTCTGAAAAAATAATTTATTTTCTTATATTTGATGGTCAAGCTGAAAATAAGGCTAAAAATATATTTTTATATTTAATTTTTGAAATAAATTTAATAATTTTTTTTTTACAAATTAATATAAGTATATTTTAATTTTTTGAATAATATAAATTAAGTTCTTACAATAAATATTTTTTTTTATTTGTATGTATATAAAAACTTAACATATGATTTAACAATAAGAGTGTTCATTCTTTGTCGGAATTTTTTTAATAGCATAGTGGTTTAATTTTTTTTTAAGAATAAGAGAATTTAAATTTTAAGAAATATATTTGTATATATAATTCAATACAAAAAAATACTAATTATGCATATATTGTGAAAATAAAAATAAATGTACTTATTTTAAAAATAAAATAAATAAAAAATAATAAGAGTAATTAAATAAAAGTGTTACAAAAAATGACGGAAAGAAACAACACTGTTATCACTTTTTGGAAAATGACTTACGGATTTAAATCTGTAAGTCATTTTTTTGAACTAACAAAGAGATTTTTCGTTAACTGGAAAATAATTTTCCGTTGACTGAATTTTCTCTAATATACCTATACACTGAAAAATCTAAAAAAATATTTTTGAAAAATGAATTTCTTATAACAAACGAATCCTTAGTAATCAGGTATTTTGTGAATTCTTTAATGGCCCCGTGGCCATTTTTGAAACATAAAAATATATGTATAATACAAAGAATATATGTATTAAGAAAATTTCACTTTTTATTTTGTGAATTTTAAAATAGTTATTTTTAATCCAAAATAATTACTTTTAAAAACATTAAAATATTCACAATTCTTTTACTTAAAATCAAATGATCAAGTTATAGCTAAATTTTCATATTTTTTGAATTGATTTTAAGAAGTTAGTATTATCGATTTTCATAACAAAAGTAATAAAAAAATATTGCTATTTTCACAAGAAAATATGTTACTTTTACAAGTATATTTTATTATTTATTCTAAAATATATTAGCAAAAACAGAATACAATCTATAAGATATACATGTGAAACTAGTATATTCGCTCTGAAAAAATAACAGTTCCTTAAAAAAATACTATATTACATGCACTCTATTAAATTTTTTAATATAATTTAATTTATTTTATATAAGCCAAAATAAATATTTTATAAAATACATGTATTAATTTTAGAGGATAGATATCATCTTCTGAAATATATTAAAATCACTTAATTTCCTTTTTAAACACTTTGACCAAGACTAACCGTGTTGTATCACACCCCTTTGACCATTGACCTTTTATGTTAGTCAAAGATACAGATGAATCGTACTTGCTCCGTGCGCAACAAATTTTAATTTTTAGAAGAAACCCATCCGACCTCCCTCAACTAATCCATTATAATCCTCTCTTCTTCCTTCTCAGCTAATTCTTAGCTGAGATCTCGTCTCCTCCTCTCTCTCTTTCGAACCAAGGTACGTGAAATGGTTTTTTCTTAATTCCTCTGCTCTCTTGATTTTCGTGCCATTCTGTATTTTCTGCAAAATTTGTGGAATGTTCTGATCGGTGGGGTTTCTAATTTCGTCTTATAATATTGTTGTATATGCTACAAGTTATAGTTTTGTTGTTGATGATGATAATCATCACTGTCATTTATATTTTTGACGGTTGAAGGGGACCTATGAAGTTCATAATTGTTGTTTATCATTTGTAAAATACTGAAAAATCAATTTAGAACATTTTGGTATGCGCGGATTTGAGATTTGAATGAAATTACTAATTCATGTAACATGTGTAACAGTTGTATATTGGTGACTGTAAGCAAAATAATTCATGTCAATTTGAATTTCAGACATAGGTAGCATTTTTTTATGGAGAAGTTTTTGATGGGTGGGTTTTGTTTGGGCTATATAATTTTATACTGAGTAATACACGAAGGAAACATAAAGGTGGAGTTTGGTTCTTGTCGAATTATTGTAATAGCCTTGTAATGTACTCTTTCCATTCCAAAATAATAGTCTTTTTAGAAGATAATTTTATTCCAAAAATAATTGTCATTTGTAGTTTCTTAGAAGAATATAGCAATTGTTTCTTACACTACCCCTAATCTCTCTCATCTTTCTAAGGAGCTTTAATTCACTAAAATTATTTATATTTCTTTTCTCTCTTGTTCACAACTTTTAATAAGGGATAGAAATGAAATTATGCACTAGTATTTATTGTTAATCTTAATCCGTGTGCATGGAGGCAAAACGACTAATTTGAGATGTAGGGAGTAATACACTTTTATAATAATGGGACATGTTTCGTTTTTGGTAAATGAATGTAATAATGTTTTGTAATCGGCATAAAAGACAAAACAATGAAGATACAGTTGATGTGACATCTATACTTGAAGTTAACTTTATTTATTACATTACATATGTATTTCACAGAACCAAACACTATTTAAGATTTAATGTAATAATATTATGACTATTACATGAATGCCAAGTACCAACCAAACAAATGAATTGTAATGACCTATCACGATTACAACTCTATTACATTAAGAAGGTTATTGCATTACATCAAAATCCTATGTAGCAAACAAAACATCACCAAAGTGAATGAGTAAGAATACAAGGTTAAATTGGGATTTATCAACACACCACGATATATTGGGATTATTTATTTTAAGAAATCTTTGTTGCTAGTAATATGTCTTTCTCATATTTTGGGTTTTACATTAGATCCACATCTAGCCTATTTGTTGAAGTGTTGAATCCTATACTAATTACTTAAATTGCCAGCTGGTTTTGTTTACTTATGATCAAACTCTATTCCTTCAAACCTAATACGCAGAGCTTCAGCTTTCACTTGAATTTTAATGCAATTTTAATATTCTCATTTACCAATGTTTTATATGTCAGTCATACATACACACTTCGACGATTACATAGATTTTTTTTTTTGTGTGTGTGTGTGTGTATATGAGTGTGTGTGTGTATGTGTGTGTACATTTCCTACCATGAAGCTTTTGAGGGTTCTCCACTAAAGATGCAGGGAGCCTCACATGCCCTATACTAATAACTTAAATTGCCGGCTGGTTTTGTTTATTCATGATCAAACTCTATTCCTTCAAACCTAATACACAATAGCTTCAGCTTTGACTTGCCTTTAACTTGAATTTTAAAATTCTCATTTGCCAATCTTATGTGCTTACATGATTACGTGTACATGTACGTGTGTGTGTGTGCGCACGCTTTTTCAGGGTTATATGAAGATTTGAGGCAATTATTTTGTTGTCTTGCAACAGTTTTTGGATTGTTAAATTCTTATTCAGATCGAAAAAAATAAAGGGTACAACTAAGAACATCTTGGTTTGAGGAAAGATAGCTCTTGCTAATGCCTTCTATCTAAGTCTAATCAAAGTACTTATTTATGCAGATTCTACATCATTTGGAGGTGAGTCACTATTGCTTGTCATTATTTTTCTTGATATTTAGGTGTATTTTCAAGA
This sequence comes from Pittosporum tobira, assembly GCA_032359685.1. Taxonomy (NCBI): domain Eukaryota; kingdom Viridiplantae; phylum Streptophyta; class Magnoliopsida; order Apiales; family Pittosporaceae; genus Pittosporum; species Pittosporum tobira. Next base: position 3,798 of record JAUMHB010101042.1, read on the forward strand.
ATGCAAAGGACACTTTTTTTTTTTGAAATTTTTTTCTCTAGGAAACATTTTGCAGGAAAAAACTTGCTTAGCCACGAGAAAATAACATTTTCCATAATGGGTTGGCTTAACAAAATTTTTAAAGGGTCAAGTCATAAAGTTTCAGAAGGGCAATATGATTGGAGATATGATGCAAATTCAGTTGAGAATTACCCTTCTACTTCATGGGTAACCCTCATCTCCATCTCTAGTACATTTTTTTTTATTTGCTATAGAACTTTTGACTATTTTAATCAAACTTGTATGATAACCTTCTTTATTGTGAAACCTGAATGTAGGATTCAGAGACTGAAGATGTTGATCGTGCGATTGCACTATCCCTGTCAGAAGAAGATAAGAAAGAAAAAAATGTGATTTGTGAGTAATCTGGCTCTGTAGTTTAGCTAGGGGAAATTACTAAAAATGGTCCCTGTACTCTTCCTTTAGTTTCATTTAGTTTGCATACAAATTAATCTTTTTTCCAATATAATCTTCGTACAATGTAGTTGGGCATCCTTCTGGTCCCTTTTTCCCAAATGAGTGGGCGAAAGAATCTGGATGTGTCACTCTTTGAAACGAGCATACATTTGAGTAATGGGACCAAAATAATACCTTACTGGATTGTACGAGGATTATATTAAAAAATAATAGATTGTACATGACGAAAATGAAACTAAACAAAGAGTCATCGACCATTTTAGCATTTTTTTTCTGTCTACAAATTAATACTCTTCCAACTCTACAATCTGAGAAGGAAGCTTGTTTGAAATTGAATTTTTCTGTTGTCTATGTGTTGAGTTTAAGAAACTTTATGCGGAAGACTACAACTCTCATACTTCTTCCAATAATATATTATATACGAGTAAATAAAATTCAGTATTAATAACAAATAATTTGTGCAATAAGTCCTTTTGTTATCTATGTTTTTGATATGTGTTTAATTTTTTAGCGTTATATACAGCTTGGTACATATTCAACTGATTAGTTTTTAAACTTTTCGGGTAGATGATGAATCCCAACTTAAAGAAGATGAACAACTTGCTAGGGCTCTACAAGAAAGTTTGAATGTTGAGTCACCACCCCGTAACGGAAATAGACATGGAAATGCCAGCAGAAACGAGTCTCGAAATGGAAATATTAATGGATACGGAAATTCTTATTTTCCTTTACCTTTCCCTTATTCCACTGGCTTCAGGTATATGAGCTTATTATGTAATTATAGTTTGTCTTACTTGTTGCTGGCAAATTTTCAAGGACAATTTTGTTCGTTAGCGTTTTAAAATTTTTTTTTTCTCTTTTTTTTTTTACTTTTTTTCCCCCTACTTTTTACACATTTGTGATTGTAATTTTAATTTGTTAATTGTGAATTTGTTATATTACTTTGCAACTTTAGTTCCTTTAATGTGAGACATAATTAAATAGTGGTTTGTTTAATTTTCTTTAATGTTTTCCTGTGGAAGAATATGTGGTGGTTGTAAGGCTGAGATTGGCCATGGACGATTTTTGAGTTGCATGGGCGCAGTTTGGCATCCAGAATGTTTTCGATGCCATGCTTGTAACAGACCAATATCTGACTACGAGGTACCAACTTTATTTAGGCACTAAATTATTATTAGTAGATCTAACATTTTGTAATGGCCATATGTTATGGGACCCACAAGTAAAAGAGACCCTTTTGTATGATGGAGGTGGTGTATTGATTACTATAAAGTTGACAGTATTTGCTTGGTGTTATATTGGTTTGATTTTGCATTTACTTTTCCTCTTGTAGTTTTCTATGTCTGGGAATTATCCGTACCACAAATCTTGCTACAAGGAACACTATCACCCAAAGTGCGATGTTTGCAAGCACTTCGTAAGTATCTCATTGTATCTAAGGAATTACTATCTTAATATTATCCTCTGTGTGGTTAGAATATTTTCTTAATTATATTGCACGTTTGTTTTCTAAACATAAGCCCTTCCCGAAGCAATATAATCATCGATTTTGATGATATTACTGACTTCTCATTGTAGATAAAACGAGTTTTTTACTGTTTTTTCCACTGACAACTAAATGTTGGGATTGTTAGTTTAACAATCTTATAGTATATAGAATAATAGTATGATATGCATTTAAAATTAAATTTCATTTCCATGTTAATGTAGGCTCCTTCCTCCTCCTCTATTTAATAAAATGCATATAATCATCCTTCTACAGATTCCAACAAATGCTGCTGGTCTTATTGAATATAGGGCACATCCTTTTTGGGCCCAAAAATACTGTCCTTTTCACGAGCGTGATGAAACTCCTAGGTGCTGTAGCTGTGAACGAATGGAGGTTAGTTTGAATTAATAAAAAATATATATATCAAGTTAACATATTTTTGTTTAATATTGGTTCATGAATATTGTACACATCATACTAGCCAAAAACAATTACTTAATTAAAATTTTATATTATTTTTCTTTAATATTTCGCACATCATATGCAGCCGCGGGATGCAACATACATTGCCCTTGAAGATGGTCGGAAGCTTTGTCTGGAGTGTTTGGATTCTGCAATCATGGATACCAGCCAGTGTCAACCGCTATATCTTGACATACAAGAATTCTATGAAAGTTTAAATATGAAGGTGGAACAGCAAGTTCCGTTGCTTTTGGTAGAGAGACAAGCACTTAATGAAGCCATGGGTGGGGAGAAGAACGTAAGCAAATATCAGGATAATTTTTCTTTCCATATTTACCCCTAAAATAGTTATGACATGATAATGTAGTTACAATTGTTAAATGAGGACATTGTGTCATTTTGGACTATCATCAGTAAAAAAGGAACTCTTTTATTGGGAACAATTGTTTTTGACAAATGGGACTATTTTTGTGGAACGGAGGGAGGGAGCAAGTATTTATTTCTTTTTATATCTGATGGGATAGTTTTTCAAAAGGAAAATTACACTTTGTATATTTTTTTTGACCAGGGTCATCATCACATGCCGGAGACTAGAGGACTGTGCCTTTCTGAGGAACAAACTGTCAGCACTGTAAGGGTTTGCAAATCCTTGCTTGATTTTTCACTCATTTGTAATTTAAGTTTGAGAAGCTTTCTTATTTACTTTTACAAATACCAGATTTTGAGGAAACCTAGAATAGGGGCGGGAAATCGAGTCATGAACATGAGAACAGAGCCCTATAAGTTGACTCGTCGTTGTGAGGTGACGGCGATTCTCATTTTATATGGGCTTCCCAGGTATCGCTTTATTCTATCTCTGCCCTGTTAAGATGTCCGAATAGGAAATTTCTGCATTTCTTTCCCTATTCATGAGTGATGTCATTATTCCTACTACCATGCAAATATGTCAATAGATACATGTGTATTTGTTTATGTGTATATGTTACCTCTGTGATGGTAGATCTTAACTTGGCCTCATATTGTAAAACAATTGACTGAGATACCCTCTTCATATAGGTTGCTGACTGGATCTATCCTAGCTCATGAGATGATGCATGCATGGCTGCGACTTCGAGGTGCATATTCAGAAAGCCATCAACTTATTATTCCATTTTTCATGATGGATTTATTATACATGGGACTGTATGTATCCCTATATTCCACCAAAAAAAAAAAATCCTGTTTGACAATTTTTTTGTCCACGAAAGTTCACAATTTCATTATATGCCAACACTGCCAAACTAATCACTCTCCTTTTAGGGGCAGACACGGAAAGAAAATATAATCTTAAAATTTTTAAAATTTTTAAATGGGACCCTTTTTGTGGAATGGAGGAAATAATTTTTTCCAATTTGGCAATCATTTTAACATAAGGGTTTGGAGTTTTTTCTGAAATGCTGATTTTTTGGATGAAAGGTTATCGGACTCTGAGTCAGGATGTTGAAGAAGGTATCTGTCAGGTGCTAGCTCACATGTGGTTAGAATCCCAGATAAAATCTATATCAGTTGGTAGTAATGTTGCATCAACCTCTTCCACACGATTAAAGCAGGGGACTAGGTCTCCTTTCGAGAAAAAGCTTGGGGAATTTTTCAAACACCAGATTGAATCAGATACGTCAACTGTATATGGAAATGGTTTCAGAGCGGGGAAACAGGCAGTGCTTAAATACGGTCTTCAAAGGACCCTGGATCACATTCGGTACACGGGTACTTTTCCTTATTAAAATTGTGGGCCTAACTATGGGTAGTATTTTTGAGTCTCATAATAGCATTCTTGGCTTATTCACGTTAGCACGTTAGAGTGGCATATAGAAATTATACCCCGAGAGGGTGAGAAGAGCTCTATTTACATATACCTAGTAGATTAATTCCCTTGTGTACTTCTCTGGTGATATATAATAAAGATCATTCATTTTTTACTTGTCTTCATCAAAATATTCTCTTGTTTCTGAAATTAACTGAACTAGTCAAAGCATTCTCTTATTTCTGAATTCAACTTAAGTATAGGTATTTTTTGGGGTTCGGTGTTTAGGTGATGAGCCATAGATTATCAGCAGATGTATTATTATTGATTCTCATCTAACAACTGTGATATACTACATTATGGGCCTCTTTTGTTATCAACTATGATAACTGGGTGTCAATCATGTAAAGATTTGAATTTTGGTCATCTTGTCTATTTTTGTGATTGGTGCAGTTTGTGTTTATCGGGCTTTATGTTACCGCTAGATTAGTTCCAAAAAAAAAAAAGAAAAAAGGTTCACCCCTAAAAGGCAATATTACCTAGGTGCTATTGCTGATACTAGTAATGCTTAAATTGATAATTAACATCACTAGTGTTTCATCAACTCTCTTTCGGAATCCAGATTTCACCAACACTTTATAAAAGAAAAAAAAATCAACTATTTTAAACGTAGATGTAACTGGCACTTTGTAAAATGTGCGTGCGTTGTTTAAGAAAATTTCAGTAATACTTCGTGCTAACTAACAATTTGATAAAAAAAAAAAAAAAAAATTGCATAAATTTTAAAATGTCTTCATAAATTTTCAAACTTCATTTTGTTAAATGTTCATAACTGAATTTTTTTTTTTTTTTGGAATTACAGTTTTCATCAAGTGAAATTGTAGTCCACGAAACGCGTAAACTCAACAATAATGAACAACCTTCTTGCGCTTCATCACGTCTGCATGCTTTAACCTCCTGATCGCGCATCAACAACTCTCAGTCACGTCTATGGAGTTCTCTCTTCTTCATGGCAGACTTCTTGACTTTTTTCTTGTCCATCTCTTCCAAGGTCGCAATACTTGTCAGGGTTGTAGTATGTCCTTAGATGCTCCCTATAGATGTTCTACCTACGATAATGAGCCCCTAGTGTCACTCAACAATAAACTTTATCACCTGACTCCGAAAAAGCGCAACCCTCGAATTTCATAGAGCACAATGGAAACCATGCCAGTTTTTATTGAACACAAGTACACAACCACAACCACGACCTTCCCAGAAAATTTATGTTTGCTCCAAAGAGAAACCACCTTCACTCTTTGCCTGCCAAGTGTCGAACCACTTTCCATTTTTAATTTCCACCGTTAACTTCGCATATATGACAAGCTACGGTCAACTAACTCTTCCTGCTTAGTACATCCCTTCAACAATGAACCACCATCACTAGATAAGCCTTCACCATTCTTCCTCACTTCAAGAGGTTGTCTAGGAATCTCAAGTACCCTGAACAAGTTGAAATAGCTTTGCAATGTTGGAAAAATTACAGTACTTTGTCTACAAACCCAGATCATACTAAATATGAATTGTTAGAAATAAACAGTTTTCAAAGTTGTGTCTATTTAAAACTTAATAAATTGAACCAACCAATTTTATAACTAAAATTTCATGCAAATAATGTATAGCCGAATTGAAAACAATATGCAAGTCACTTTAACCACTAACATAAATATATGACCCAAACTCCTAATTATTAATTAGTCTCATGCATGCATAACATCAAACCCAATATAGCATAATTAATAGAAATAAAGATTAAGAATTTAGCCTGAAAATTGAAGCGGGTTGAAGCGTGATATATCACTGCACTAAGGAACTTATTGTCCCTCACTGTGCGAGGTTGAATTGATAGCTCGCTAGCGATACAACACCCAAATTTGTAGTTCCCCTTCCGCATACGAACGGTCGAAAGATCAACGATGATTTTTCCAATATGCTCAGTAAATTAAAAACCCAAAAATTGTAACGAACAATAGCCTTTATATTAGAACTTTGACCAGAGAAGGAGAAATTGGTTGGTGTTTATTGATGGTAGTGGAATAAGTAATGGTTTGGGCGGCAATATCACCAACCCTCCAAATCAAACTGGAGTTGGTCACCTGAGTTTTTAAAACTGAATGTATGGCCAAGCAATTATGTTAACTGTTCAGCTAACGAGAGAGAGATACAAAGATGAGAGCTAGAGATAGAGCAAAAGACTCTTTTTTTCCCC
>JAUMHB010101053.1:0-10234 GCA_032359685.1 Pittosporum tobira
TTTATTAGTTTAGTTATTTTTGTTTTTATTAAGTAGTTAGTTCCTTTAAATCAAAAACCAAATCTTTTATCAATCAAATTAGATAAGTTAAAAAATAGTCAAAATTGATATATAATTGATTTCAATGCTCGTGGGAACGATATTTTTACTATAGTTTGATTAGTGTACACTTGCACTTCTCACCGATCACCGACAATGTCATTTCCAATAATAATCATGTCATCAACATACAGTAGCAAGAGAACAATCCTTTTATGTGTACGATGAATGAAGAGAGCATGATCATAAGGAAAAATCTCATTGACTTAAGACAGCACTGAACTTTGCAAACTAAGCTTGTGGAGCTTGTTTAAGTCCATAAATAGCTTTGTTGAGCCGACACACCTGACGCGGAGATTGAGAATATCTTGGCAAAGATTTCATGTAGACTTCCTCCTGTAAATCACCATTAAGAAAAGCATTTTTAACATCCATTTGCCATATATCCCAACGATGAACTGCGACAATAACAAGTAAACTACGAACAAATGTAAGTTGAACAAGAGGAGCAAATGTCTCCTTATAATCAATACCATATTTCTGAGTGAAACCTCTTATCACAAGACGTGCTTTATATATTTCCACTGTACCATCCGATCTTGTCGTGATTTTCTAGACTCATCGACAACCAATAGATATCTTCCCTGCAGGTAAATCAACCATGTCCCAAGTACGTGTTTTATCTAATGCCTATAATTTTTCAATTATTGCTTGCTGCTATAAAAGATTAGTACTAGCTTCTTGGTATGTTTGAGGTTCATGTAAAGGTTGGATGGCACAAAAAACATGATAGCCATTAAGATGAAGAGGAGGTTGTCTTACTTGAGTTGAACGACGAATGGGCTCAATGATTGATGGTGATGCAGAATCATCATCAGAGATAGTGTCATGAGATTAATGTGCAGGAATAGATGCCAAAGGTGGTATGTCTCACTTGTCGTGGAATCATTAGAACTAGAACCTGCAGAATCAGAATCAGAAGATATTTCGTGGAATGAATCGATGAAATAAGGTATGGAAGTGGAAGTGTCAATTTCAAATTTGGACATAAAATAGAACATTTTATGTTCCTAGAAGGTGACATGTTGAGAGATACAAAGTCTTTAGAAATAGGATCCCAATATCTGCATCCCTTATGTTCAATACCATACCCAAGAAAGCAACATAAACAAGAAAGAAATTCTGATTTTGTTCGTTCATGAGGCTGAAGAAGAACAAAACAAATACATCCAAAAATTTTAAAATCTTGATATGAAAGAGAAGAACGATAAAATCATTCATATGGAGATTGATTGTCAAGAAGATGAGAAGGAATCCTATTGAAGGTATATAAAACTGTGAAAGCTGCTTCACCTAAAAACCATTTAGGAAGGGACCCAGCAAGAAGGAGGGCACACTATGTCTGTGTTTGCATTCAGTACGACCATTTTGTTTAGATGTGTCAGGACAAGAGCTGGATAATGGTGCCATTAGATGAAAAGAATTGAAGTAATTTAGCTTTTTAATATTCCATGGCATTATTAGTGTGAAAAAATTTAACATTACGAGAAAATTGAGTTTTTATCATAATGACAAAGTTTTTGTAAGTATCAGCCAGTTCAAAACATTTTTTTCATAAGGTATATCCATGTAAAACGAGAGAAATCATCAACAAATATCACATAATATCTTAACCCTACCATACTAACATTGGGAGAAGGTCCCCATATGTCTGAATGAACTAAATCAAAAGGAGAAATAAATTTTGATTCGCTAATAGAAAAAGGTAAAGCAGTGTATTTGGCAAGTTTACAAGATAAGCAATCGAAATTGTCACTTTTGATAGAACCTAATCAATCACTAGAAATTAAAGGATGCAACCGACTATAAGAAACATGACCAAGTAGAGAATGCCAAAGACTATAATTTAAACTAGAGGAAGTAGAACGAGCAATGAATTGTGGAGATTTTTGAGGAATGTGAAGATTTGTGACCTCAAACAACCTTCCACACCTACGGCCTGTCTCAAGAACCTGTCCCGTTTGAAGATCTTGCACGCGACAACTAGAGGAAGAAAAGAAAACATGAAATCCAAGTTCATATAATTGGCCAATAGAGATAAGATTTAAAGTGAGTTTGGTATGAAATATGTATCAGGAATAGATAAAGTCTGAGAAGAAACATTTCCACTCTTGTGGACATGCATGAGAGAACCATCGGCTATATGAATGTTAGTAGGGGAAATATCATGGGTAATATGGGATAACAATGTAGAATCATTTATCATATGGTTGCAACAGGCATAATCAAAATACCAAGTTTTACCTGAGTTGGCAGAGGAAGAAGTAGTAACATGATGATTACTGACATGAGATATAACATGTTTGATAATAACTTCAAGGTCTCACATTGGTATAGAATTTGTAGATCCATCGGAGTCTTTTGCAGTAGTAACAATACGACAATAATTATTTTCCCCTGTTTATTGTTATTTCAATTGTTTCGTGGTTGTTGACGATACTCTTTGTAAATATAACCACGTCTCTAACAATAGCTGCAATTCACATTTTGTTAGAAATTATTTGGTCATTGGGAATTATTTATAACTTGCCCTCGGTTTGGGAATGGTCAAGGGATCTCTAATGACTGAAAAGGAGATGCTTGTGAATGAGTGGCCAAGACAGACTCTGTTGATGTCACGACATGAGTAGAGCTGGGCTTTAGAACATGAAGACTAGTTTCTTCAGAGATAAGCTCAGAAACTGCACCATTAACGGATGGTAATGGAATGCGATGCAAAAGAGAAGCTCGAATTAGTTTAAACTTCTGATCAAGAGCCGTAAGAAATTGTATGAGGCGCTGTTTGTCTTTGTATGCATTGTAATGTGCAGCATCTTTGGAACACTCCTATTTTGGCTCATACAGTGCCGACTGATCCCAGAGTGAGTTTATTAGTGAAAGGAATTTTGTGATAGATTGGTTAGGTCTTTGTTTTTATTCGGATATTGAGCTCATTATTTGATTGATAAGAGAGATCGGCAGTGGTGTACAGATCTGCTAAGAGATCCTATACGACTTTTGCAGTGTCGTACCGTCCAAACTGCATATTTATCTCTAGAATGGATGAACTGGAAAACCAAGTAATTGCTTGATGATTTTTTCTATCCCAATCTTCAAGACGATCCTGGAATTTGGAACTCTTTTTCTGGGATTTTGTTATCTCCAGTAACATATAGCCAAATTTTCTTCCCCTTTAAAAAACTTTTAATGGCTTGGGACCATAAAACATAGTTAGAACCATTCAGAATGGTCTGAATGGGAGATGTATTATCGCCTTTATCCATTTTTAGCCCAAACACAGCAAAATATAGCAACTTACTATGTAAAAATAGCAATTTTTAACACAAATTAGTACTATAAGGTAGGAATTGAGCAAAATGGACCTAAAAAATGGAAAGATCTCATGATTTTGTGTAGGAAATCGGTCAAAGTTGGTCAAGAACAAGTCAACAGTTTGAACCAATGACGTTAGGCTTGTGTCAGCGTCAGAATTGGGCTTCTGACGGATGGCTGAACTAGGCTTGGTGCATTCTGCACTGTTGGGATGAAGTAGTTTGGCGCAAAAGATGGTACAGTGGGTTAAAGCATAACTTACTGTAGTAGGCTAAAGCGGAACTTATCTCTATAGGCCGAATCTGAATTCCTTGGGCCAAACAGCAAGTGGCCTTAGTCAGTAGCGTCAGGAAGCGGCTCGGCTTAGGTTAACGGTTGGTCAATGACTCGGTCAATGGCTCGGTCAACGGCGTCCCGGCTTGGTTTAGGGTTTTCAGATGGCGGTGCATGGAGGCACGTGGAGAAGCGCATGAGGTGCATGGGAAGTGCGGCAGAGACCAGAATCTTCTAGCGGCGCATGAAGGTACGTGGCTTATCCAATGGTGATGATGTTTGCAGTTTTAAAATCCTCTTGACAAAAGGAACACAGTGATATGAAAATATCTTATATCAAAGATGTTTATGGGTTATCCGAACTTAAAAGAACAGACAGAAGGCTAGGCTTAAGGCAGCGAGGCTGTTGTTGTTAATTTACGATGCCAAAGAAGGCTCTGATACCATGTTGAAAGGTATAGCGGAAGCAAAATATGCTTTATTAAATTGATTGAATAATGACATATAAGAGGGGTATATATAGCACAAAGGAAACCTAATACGAAACCACATAGGAAACCTAATACAAAACCACATAGGAAACTTAATACTAAATCACATAAGAAACCTAATAATAACTTATTTAACATAGTCGATGTATATATCAACTTTCACGTGAACAATTAGTCTCATGATAATGGGAAAGAAATGTTAGCATTAAATAACGCAATGGAATAAAGTAAGAAAAAAATCGAAAGAGAAAACTACATTGGAATACAAGAATTTTATGTGCAAACCCTAATAGGGAGAAAACCACAGTGGCTGCAATATCACTATATTCTGAAAAAGATACAAAATTGTACACATCCATCAACTGATATAATGAATACACGAAAAAACTCTGATCCATTGAAAAATTATATAATTGCTCTTCAAATAAATTAATTTGAATTAAAATTATCATAGTATTTCATTCTACTTGTGATTATTAAATTTGTTAGTTTTTATTTATTCTTTAACTTATTTGTCATTGTTAAATAAGTAGGTACCATTTCTTGGTTATGATTTTTGTCTTAATGAGAATTTAGAAATTTAGTATTTGCCTATCTTTAAAAGTATTTTTAGGTAATTTTATTTATTTATTAATATATTATACATTTTCAAATCTTAGAATGATATTATATTAGTTATTTATATATATAATTGTGTAATAATTTATATCTAATATTTGTAAAAAATATCGGAGTAAGTATGAAAAGTCTAGTAAAATAATAAATGTAGTAAATGAATATATAAAAAAAGAATAAATTAAAATACGAATGCCTATAAAGTTTGCTATTCTGAGCTGAAGAAAAGTAACATTCGTGTGCCATATAGAATAAATTCAATCATTCAAAGTTAAATCAGGACATGTATATTTTTTTTAGATGACTTATTTATAGATTTGCACATATTCTTTTGTTTTGCTTAATATGCATATCATAAGAAATAATGTGTATTACATTTCTAATAAATATATAGTTTTAAAAAATAATATCATATATAAATATATATGTATCGGATTTATTTATGTACAAAGTATAATAGTACACAAAATATTACTAATTGTGCAAGTGGAGTATAAGTTGCACACAGAGAAATAAACACTTTGTAAGGTAACCAAGCAAAAACTTATTAAGAATTTTGTACTGTTGGAATTTGGAAAATATGGAGGAAAAGAAAGAAAAAAGAAAATAAAAATTAATCTAAAAAAATAAAAAATGATATCTTAAGTTCTTAAACGGAGTAACATAAATCCAAAGACCTATATCTCCAAAAACTATAAGTCAATAACAATATTGGAATATACTTTGGTTGATGGTTAAAAGTGTTTTAATAAAATTTTAGACTTGTATTTATTTTATTTATAATTTCCCATTGAGTTTTTTGAGTTCCAAAAAATATTACAAAAGAAACTGAAATTGGAAAATTACTTTATAGTATTACAATTATCTTTTACGCAAATTTCCCGAATTTAGTCCTTCGTTAAAAGCTGACACATTGGAAGATCCGATAAAATAATGAGAATCGAAAAATCACAAAAATTCAATACGAGTCAACCTTGCGATCGCAACAATTCACAAGAAAAATAAAATAAAATAGTAGATTACATGTAACATTCCATAATGAATAAAATTTGATAATATTGAGAGGTATCTATAACAATGAAGAAAATATCATTTAAATAGATTTAGCTTAGTTTGAAAAGTAAGTTGTCTAATATTACTTAAAATTAAGAAACATGTTAATAATAATATTCTAATAACTCGACTAAGCAAAAAGTAACCTGAAAACATTAAACAAGCTAAAATAATAATAAACCTACTAGGCTAAGCTAACTATTAAATAAAATTACAATAAAAAATTAGAATTTCCATACAGCACAAAATATAAAGTAAATCGACACTTAATGAAAATTTCTCCCTGCGTCACTTCCCTTTTCGTGGAGATAACGAATTTTAAAATGTTGAAGTATCAAATACAAAGAATTATTCAACAAACTTCTTTGGAGCATGTATAATTGATGTTGCTATGAGGAACGTGGACTAGCAAAATTTCTTTAATTTTCTTTTGTTGCTATGGAAGGGCAAGGAAAGCTTGATTCCAAGTCTTGTTTTTTGACCCACCGAGACTTCGTCTATAATCTTAATTATTTCCTTGTAAAAGTTTAAGAATATTTAAGATTTTTCTATGTAATCAGTCAGGTTATTATCTAAATAGAAAATATTTTCTTTGTACCTAAATTGATTAGTTATGTCTTTGCTGTAATTGTTCTTTGCCAATCAAATAGGGGGAGATTGATAGGCATATGATAGGATATTCCTCACATGTTTGATAATGTTTATTTACTTGTAATACTATTATGTGTAATAATTATGTAAACAACAAAGACCATGGTATAACAAACAGTAAGGATGCCCTGAAGACAACAAACAACAAACAACAAGGAGATATTTTGGTCAAGGAAGTATTGAAGATAGCAAGTCATGACCACAACAGACAACAAGTGACTTGAAGTTTCACAGTAATGCATGCCACATGATAGAGCAAGATATTCAACAATACCTTCAAGCTTATAAGGAAATCAGCAACACTTAGCCGTTGAAGAACAAGATTATTTGACAAGTGTTTGTTGCCAAGGAAGTTGCAGCAAATGATGTTTGTCGCAGCTGTTGACAGCTAATACAAGAAAACAAACATATACTATGTACTGAGCCACCTCTGTCTCCACTGTCCATTTGACAGAGAATGCCTAGAGAAGACAGATGGCAATACTAGAGGACAAATGGCCAAACGTATGACCAAATTGGACGTATTAGAACAAGATTTCAAATGACTCTCTTCCCAAATAGTGTAATTTTTGAAGTATTTAATCAATTGCATGTTGTTAATTTTGTAGGTGGAATATAAGAGGGTGTGTTGTGGCTAGTTTGCGATGATTTTTTTCATTTTTTCAGAGCATTGCTAATTATTGAATGTTGAAGACGAAGACCTTGTTGTGATTATCCAACCATCCTCAAACACTTAGCCAAATTTCATACAACCTAGAGCAGACCTCCCAATTACATCCCTAGCCATGTATTAATGAGTGGAGAGTCATCATTCTTATTTGTACTACTGTGATCAAGTGTTATGCTTGACCCAAGCTAAATTTTATATTTGAATCTACACTTAATGATATATCATTGATTCTTTATATAGTCATTGTTGACCTTTCCTTGCTATGCATTTGTGAATGTATACCATGATTAGAACTTAGAAATATTTTAGTGGGGTTGATTTTATTTATTTTTTTTGCTTTTAAAACTCAAAAAGAGTTGATTTAAAACTGAACTTTGTTGCAGCAGATATTGTTTAAATTAAGGTCTGTTATAGTTTGTTGATTATTTTTAAGAATCTAACAAAATAATTTTTTATAGACTATTCACCCTCCCCTCTATTCTATTTTGGTGCTTAAAAGGAAATTTATATACCAAATTGACTCGGATATAGAGACTTTAGATATACGACTCTAGTCCTACAAATACCGGGTCTGTTATGTGACTCAAAACAATTCTTTTAGTTCATTTACCAATTTGACTAAGATATAAAGACTTTAGATACGCGATTCAAGTTTAATTATATGTAAACTCAATTTAATTTTTTGATCAATTACCAAACTTGTAATTTAACCATTAGATCTTGAAGAGTAACATAGTATAAAAAACATTAAACATATTTTTATATGCTTTGGTTTGTGCCTATTTATATTTTCTAAATGAACATAAATGAAAACGATATTTGATATATTATAAACAAGTATATCAGCAACACACAGAATAATCAAAAAAATACATAAAAAATAAAAAAAATATTATAAGTAATATGTTAAAAAATTGCATAATGTCAATTTTTTTTATAGAATAAAATATAAAAATTTATTATGAATAATACGTTAAAAAAACTTGTGTAACTCGGATAATGCGAACATCTGAGCTAGTTTATTAACAAAGTAGAGAGGGTACTAGTGTAGATAACACAACGAAAAAAAAGTCAGAAAAAGGGTAAAAGTAGGATCCTTCTTTAAAATTATTATCTTGGATCAAGAAAATAAAGCGGTTGCACCAAAAAAAAGGCAGCTAGTTAGGTCCCGCTAAACGAACTTATCTTTCTTGTTAATCAACTGTTAGTTTTTTCTGGGAAAAAATAATAAATCCAATCTTTAATAAAAAGTTTCAAAGCTTTAAGTTTATCAAACCATATGTTATTTATAAAATGTAACTTTAAGTTTCTCCAATATCTCATGCTAAGAAAAAAACAATATTCATTCTATAACTACAAATTCATCATACATTCTCTTCATGTTGTTAGATGCACTAAATTTTATAATATATCAACTTACAACCCATATAAACTTTGTTAAAATTCAGTTATAAAATAGCATGATCAAATTTATCATGCAAACCATACTTCATCCCTATAAAAAAACTGTTATCTTTCTTTACGCTAGTAGCATGCGTAAAGAAAGTTCAACCACTTAAATATTTTTTTGATCATCTTACTTTGTTTTGTACTGTTGTTGGTGCTTCTTCTAAGAGAAATGACCTTCTTAGAGTGAAGTGTGTTAAAGAGGTAATTGGAAGTCTTGCAAGTAGTGAATTAGAGTCTGGCCAAGGTTTGAACCAAGAAATAACTTTGAAACGAGCAGGAGACACATTTTGGGGTTCACATTATGGTACAATAATTAGTTTGATTCTTTTGTTCAATCCAACACTTGATGTATTAGAAACTATAAGTGAAGATGGTCCAAGTGAAGAGAAAAGGACTGAAGCAGCTGGCCTTATGAAAAATGCGCAAAAGTTTAAATTTGCTTTCCTTTTACAATTAATGAGCAAGGTGTTGGGAATTATGAATGACTTGTCGTAAGCATTGTAAAAGAAAGATCAAGACATTGTGAATGTTATGATTTTAGTGGAGACATCTAAGAGTATGTTACAAGAGTTAAGAGATAATAGATGGGATCATTGGTTTAAAAAGACTTGTGACTTTTGTGCTAAACATGAGACAAATTTCTCGGATATGGTGAAGATACTTGCACTTCATGGTAGAGAGAAACGTAGTTCTCAAAGGGTAGCTCATCTTCATCACTTCAAGTACGATGTATTTTTTGCAGTGATAGATACTCAACTTCAAGAATTGAGTGATCGGTTTAATAATGTTAATACAAAGTTGTTTTCATCTATGGCATGCCTCGATCCACGTTAGAATTTCTCTACTTATGATAACAGTAAGTTGTTAGAATTTGCAGCTTTTTATACTATGGAGTTTAGTGACGTGAATCTTTTTATGCTTGAAGAGCAACTTGAACTTTACATTCATGATCTAAGGAGGAGTCATGACTATGCAAATTTGAGAGGTATTGGCAAACTTGCTCAAAACTTGGTTGAAAAGGTAAAGAATGTGACTTATCCTTTAGTTTATTTGCTTGTGAAATTAGCACTAGTTTTTCCGGTAACCACTACATCTATTGAATCGGTTTTTTCGGCAATGAAAATCATCAAGACATCATTTCTAAATAGTATGCGGGATGAATGGAGATGAATGATTGTTTGGTGGCTTTTAGTGAAAAAGAAGTATTTGATGCCATTATCAATGAGGAAATAAATAAATTGTATCATGATATAAAGTTTTGAAGACTAGACGTGTCGTAAGTTCTTATGTTTCTAGTTGAAAATAAAGGAAATGAAATTTTAATTGGAAAAATTACTCTATTTTTCATTTATATTTGGCTTGTGAATGATTTTTTAAAATGATTTGTCTTTTTGTTTAAACTGGGAATAGTTTAATTTATCTTATATATTACTCTACTACTGTTTTAACTTTTGTGTGACACATTATTTTTAAAACAAATAAATTGTTGTTCTAGAAGATTTTTTGGCTGCTAAACTTCTTCAAGGGTGAAATATTTGAATTCGGTGTTAAACGATAATCATGACAAAAACAGGTGCGTAAGTTAAAAATGTTACTTCTTTGAAAAGTTAGTTTTGGTTAA
>JAUMHB010101075.1:0-10233 GCA_032359685.1 Pittosporum tobira
TAGTTCCTCTAACGATGCCTGAATGCTACTTTCGCCTAGTCGGTGAAGCTGCGTCCTCGCCTCTTCTCTTGGTGGCATTTCCCTTGGCTTCCCTCACAGAAGATGTCAGCAATAGCAATCCTTCAGTCAATGGAATCAGTAGCTACACTGACCCCTGCACGAAAGTCGTTTTCTAATCGATAGAGCTCGTGGATCTGTTCATTCATAGCATAGGGGTAGATCAGATCCTTTCCCGAGCCCGATGATCGAATGTTATCCCTTTCCACTCCTGCTGCATTCCTGACTGCTTCCCTGTTGTGGCTGCGTGTCCTAATCGAAAAGAACTCATCTCATAGGGTCCCTTTCCTTGGCTGACACCGACACCGGCCGATAGAAACTGAGATATAATAGGGAGGGCTGGCCAGTCGGTCCCTAATCTCTCTATGTTTGAGTGGCCTATAGGAGAGAGGTTCACCCGGTTATACCACTGTAGGGCCCAATCATCTTATTAAAAGAAAATAAGAAAGTTGACCTGAAGCTGACAAGACAATGATTTATTTCTTTCATAACCTCGACTTCTTTTTTGACTTCAACTTCAATCGGACCGGTCAAAAAAGAAAGATCAGATCTTCCAATCGCTTATGTCAGAGCTGGTTCCTCTGTCAGAGGGTTAGATCATTCACCTATTGGGACAGTAGCTTCACTCCTGGAAACAAGAAATGCTGTTTTGTTTACAAGAAAGAGATTTGAATCTCCAATGTGATACCTAATCCTAACCCAGTCGGCGTAGGTGAGTCAATCGAGAAGGCTTTTCCGCCAGTCCTGCTAGCCCAAGCTAGTAGTCAGATGAGTATGCACGGTATGTCTTTCCAAAAGGACAGCTGTCTTCTTGAAGTCAAGTTGGTTCATGGATACACTATCTACTCCGATCTCTCCTCAAGAGAGAGGATCGGGCAATGAGTGGAGTTCTCTCCCCAGCTAGACCAGAGTCAGAGGAGCGTCAAGCCACTCGAACACATGATAGTAGCGAACCCAAAAGAAAAGTCCAATAACGAGAACCGTGCGCGCAATGTATTGAACTGAAGAAAGCTGAGCTTAGGTAGGCTACAGCCACCCTCAAACCGTGAGCTCATAAGCCGTTGGTTCCACTCTCTCATATACGTCATTTTACGATCTTGATGTGACGGCTGGGTCTTAACCTAGCTACCGAACTGACTTAATGAAATGGTAGACGGGGGGGGTCGAACGGCAACGAGAACTCAAACCTTTCTTCTAGGAAGCCATGCTGAAAGGGGAAACGCCAAGGCACCGGCATCTAATTGAATATTCTGGGAAAGAGTCTATTTCATAAAAAACTTTCGCTACGTCAACAGCCCTTCATTCTGCTTCCGAGAAAGAAAGGAAATCGGATTCCATAGCAGAGTGGAGAAAGGGGGGAAGCCCAGTATAGTAGTGATCCAATGAGAACGCGACAAATCCAATTCAAAGAAAAGTGTAAGTCACATTGCTTTTTTTCTATAGCTTCGGGCTCACCTGATCTTCTTGGGAACGGAGCGTACCCTACGAAGAAGGGAAGAGAGTAGCCTGGGACAAGATATCTGATTTACGCAACGCCAAGCCGACCTTCCGCTTCCGGAATGGATTTCTTTGGGACAAGAAAAGAGAAGGGATTTTTCTATCCCAGCCGTTGCCCTTGTCAGAGAGATTACTTCATTTAATGGAATAGAAAGACGCCTTCGCGTACCAAAAGGGAAAGGAAAGGCAGGGCATACTCTTCCTTTAAATTGCTTTTGACGGCAATGAAGCGGAGCAGCTCAACCAAAGCGGAGAGGAGATGTTGGGCAAGAAAGGAAGTCTTTCCTTCAGCCATCAAGCCTTCAACCAAGCATAACTGATCCTCTCTCTTATACGGTGTTCTTTATGAAACTGCTCGCCTTCTTTCTGCTTTCTAGATGATGGATGCTACCTAGCTCTACGGGTCCCCTTTCCTATTCGACCTTATTCCAATATCCGCTTTATTATATTCCCTTTTACAAGAAAAGAAAAAATATAGAATATTGTTAAGTATATATAATAATGGTGGTTTATCAATGCTAGGATCAGAATTGCTACGATCTGTGATATCATTGTCAGAAATAGATTGATCATAATCTTCATCAGAGCTGTAATCAGACAGCATATCTAGGGAACTATCTGGTTGGTGTACTTCCTCTTCAGAGTCGTAAGCCCTATGAGTAATTCAAAGGATCTTTCTTAGGTTTATCTATTACTTGCTCTGAAGTGATATTTAATCTTCTTCTTAGTTCTTCTATTTCCTGATTTTGAAGTTCAATAATGCTTTGTTGATGATCGATCAATTTTTGTGCTGCTAACTCTTTTTTAGGGGGTTGAATGTGAATAGGTTTTGTATCAATCCAACGTCCCTCTTGATTAAAGACTCGTTCCCTTTTCAGGTCTTCATGTTTAATAGTTAGTCTGTGCGTCTCTTCTTTTGAGCATACTTCCATTTTTCTCCAATTAACGTTGAAGTTACGAGTTCTTTTTCTCTCTGTTTCTCTAGTAATGTTCTCATACTGGTCAATAAACCATTGTTTATTTACATCACCGGACCTTTAAATTTAAGGACATCTTTACCTTCTGTGGTAGTATAAACGTACGATTTAGGTGCTAAAGCTAAAAAATACGAGAGTTTGTCTTCTAGTTTAAACTTACCAATTTCCGTTTCAGAAAGATAAGCCGGTGGTAGCAATTTACTCAGTAATAACTGAGTCTGTATCTGTGTAAAGAACATGTTCATTAGATATGAAAGGGTGCATGAATATTCTTGCCCCCGCTGTAATGGCAGCAGCTATTTGTACGCTAGCTATTGTAGTATGCTCCTGATCCCGAAACATATTTTGCTTTAATTGTACTATATGTAAATTTTCACGTAGTGGCTCCTCCCATATAAAATTAGGTGATTTTACTAGATCGTTCTTTAGTATCGACAATAAGAGTAGTCCTACTATTTGGTTTGAGACCCAATCGACCGCAGAGTGAATTCATTAACGTCTTATACACATAGGACATTGCTTTTTGACCTTTCTCCTTAGCTTCAGTTCTCATTTGATAGATTTCTGTAATATAATGGAGTCAATTTTTCAAACCTATAACCTTTTATAGGGATTATAGTGTAGCCTATATATTTGGTATACTTTAGTTCTTCACTATAGTACACACCTTGCCATTCCCCAGTAGGGTATAGAAGAGTCCCTTTTTTGGTTCTATAAGGTAGACAGGGCCATTTAATTGTGACAGGACAAATAATATAAGCTTCTATAAATCCATAGAAAGTCTCAAAATCATCTTCAGTGATATTACTATACCATACAGGAGCCCCACCAGGCATAGGGCAGTCTCTCATAACGGATGGGTAGAGCGAGTTGACATCGAAAAAAGAGTATGCATCACTTGGAGTAGTTGGCTTATATAAATCAGTATGACCCCCAAAGTATGCGCGTCTTATAAAATTCTCCTGATTCTCTGTGGGATAGTTAGATCGAAAGATTGTAAGTGCTAGTGAGGAAAGGGTCATATGGTTAACCATATCTATTTGCCATTTTTCCCAATAGATGTCTTGACCTTTCAGCATTATACCACCCAATAGCATTATATTATGGCATCCTGTTCCAAATATTCCAATATTTCATGTTTCATACTTTCAAGGTTGTCAACTGTAATTGATTGATGATCGATATTGCCTTTTGTACCTAGTTCAGGGCACATATTCTTAGCTAGCTCTGAGAGTGATGAATTAAGTATTAACATTGAATCTTTTAATATAAAGAGAAGCCTATTACCGTCATAAACTTTACACTGGTACAACCTACCTTCACGTAACATAGCTTTGAGTGTGTATTTAGTTTGTTTTGCTAGGTATTTTACAAGAAAGACACCATCGAATCTAGATAAGTTATGAAAGTATATAGTTAACCAATGCCTTTCTTTTTTCACAATAGTTATTATTCTGCTATAAAAGTCGAATAACAATTTCTTACTCCGATCAACAAATGAATCAATCATGATTTTAGAATCCTCTGAGAAGTAGGTATGAACATGCGTGTCAGGAGTAATCCTATCAGCCGGATTAATAAATAATAACCCTATAGCATAAGGTTTATGAACAAAATAGTAGTTGTCATTATCTTTAACAGTAATTATCACTGTCTCAGTGTCGGCTACAATGAAAGATCTTCTTTTCTTATCTTTTTTGGTAAGAGATGTTAGAAACCTATTGAAATCACCTTTTCTTTCTTTGATTTTAGGGATTTTATCCGGTTCTCGATCTTCATTCTTTACTTCTTCTAGTAGTTCACTCATCATTAAACCCCTTATTTCCAGTGATTTTTCATACTGATTACTGCTCTCACTACTTTTAGGTTTAAGATCTGTGAGATAACCCCTTACAGTAATCTCCAAGACTATATATTTATCATACAGGAGTGATTGTGTATACAACTGTTTATGGACAGCCTCATATACTTCTTCTTTGGGAAGAAGTTGATTGTTTAGATGCGTCAATGGTATAGCATCTCCAATAGTATAAGGAAAACTATCATCATACGACCTTCTAGAAAGATCCTTTTTGTCAGGCAGTAATCGTATTTCAATAGTGAATTTAGCGTAACCGGATAGACAAACATATTCAAAAGATCCATAACCATGAAAGCATGAAGTTCAACAAAATTAATGGTAGGATATGGGTTGTCCTTATACCTGTGGGTTGCTACCATATGCCCTGATTTATAAAATCTATGAAAAGGTTCTTCATGTACCCATTCATAGTATTCATTCAATTGACTTATATTTGAGTATGTCCGATTCAGTAATATCCCACGCGTGCTCTTTTCGTTGCTTCCTTCGCAGATCAACGTTTATGCTTCGCTTCTGCTTCATCCAAGCCCATTCCGAGGGTTCGTCCGGCCGGATCTGACGACTTCTAACCCCCTTTGACATTTCTTCTGCGGATTCCTATTTCCGGACCAGAATAACCTACACGGACGATAACAAAGAAATGGAAAGAAGAATCACAGCTTCAACCGGAATCATTCCCTGACTAAAAGGCAAGCCTTGTTTCCAGTACAGCCTAGCAAAGCTAGAGCGGGAGGCACTTTTCTCATTGAATTGGAGGCCATCCTCTTACCCTTAGATTAGATAGGTGAAGACCCTTGGTCCTATGGGAAGAGAATTGAGGTAAGGCCAAAGGACGGAATGACCCGAGCTTTAAGATATAACGATGGTAGGGGTCGGGTTTGACGCCCAAAAAGACGAATGTTTCTCATGCCAGTCACGGTAATAAGAGAGAGACCCTCTCGAGGATTCTAACCATTTGTTAGCTGCTTCGCCTGTAAATGTAAAGATTCTTTTTCGTCGCAGATGGTCTCGGTCCGTTCCTACGAAAGGCTCATTTGTCGCAGGTCTTGATCAATCTTTTAAGGTGGCAGGCTATGAGACCACATTCGCGTGGTTTTTCCTAAAGAGTGGAGGGCTCCCGTGCAAACTTAGATGTTGAAGCTGAGTTGGTTTGCTCGGGGCAAGAGGTAGCTAGCTGCTTAAGTTTCAGCAGTTGATCTCAAATAGACAACAACCAAGGTCGTCTAAGGAAGTGATAACTTTAGGCTAGAAAGTGAATTCAACTTTAGACAAGTCTATTATATACATATGAAAGACGAGATTGGGCTTCGCTTAAACCGGCTATATAGGAGAAGTGGGAGATTTGACCTTTCCAGTTTAAGACTAGAAGTAGTCATCTTACTCGCCCCCGATGAATCATTCCTCGATACGGACCGAGCCTTTAACTGAGACCAACCAATTGCTAGATTCAAAGGGAACCAGGGTCCAGACTAGAGAATAAGCCTCTTCATCCTCTCGCAGTCCATTCTTGATCCTTAGAGAAAGATTTTCAATAAAAGAAGGAGGAATCCTTTTTCGAAATTCACTCTGCTTACGCCCCTAAAAAACCGGATTCTCAAGACGAGACTCCTAATTTACGTCAATAGATGGGGCTTTTCAAGAAAGTCTTCTAGCTTCCCGACAAGACCAGCTCCAATCTGAGGAAAGACTTTAAGGTTTTCTGCTGAGAAACTCGCGAGAAAGGCCCTGGGAGGAGGATTCTGACTTTTGTTCTGTGATCAGATCAGCCAATTAACAGCGTCCCTTTTCTCCGCTCTCAAAAGAGGCTTCTCTTGTCTACTTTTCTGCTGTCTTAAACTTGAACGCCCTCTAGTAATCAGTGATCGCAGTGATTTAGCACCGACGGTGAAGCACATTTTTGAATCGGTTTATTCGTGAAGCAGCAGTTTGGAATGAGAACATTGGTCGCAAGTCCTCTCACACGGCGAGGACTTAAGAGAACTCCTGTATGAAGAATTCGCCCGGGGAGAATAAGATTAATCAAAAGACAATAGCTCGGTTCGGCGGGAAGGGCAAGAAATCTCAGCGGTCCGCAGTCTTTAATTATGTGATCCCAACCACCCCAGTCTAATAGTGGGAAAAAAGGCTAAATCCATGGAGTCTGAAATGTCATTTTTCCCTTCGAGTGTTCCGCTTCGTCCGATAGTGTGCAATCCATCAATTCGATGATTCGACTCTATAAACTGGAAGGGGTTTAGAACCCTTCACATCGAAGAACTATGTGGGTTTGATTGCCGGGGTTTCATGGAATAGGTAGGACCCCGGACTCGACCCTTTACCCTACCTCAGTGATGGAGAGCCTCCTAAGCCCTATTCAAATCATCCAAGAAACTAAGGTGGACTGACATCCTATGATGCCAAGAAAGGCCGGGTAGGATAAGATCTTCAGAAATAGCTAAGCTTACGGAACAAGAAGATTTTAAAGACCTTGACTTTTGTACATGAAATAAAGAAATAACTACACACACCAGTTCTACAAAGAGCGGATCCTTCCTTAGCACGAAGCAGAGGTATAAGCCGAAGTCGAAGCAAGAGCTGGCTTCCCTCAAGCTGAGGAATGGGATCGGATCGGTGAAGCTTGTAATCGGACATGCAAGACGTGGTGGGGGGAGTTGTCCGTCCTGCTTTGCTGATCTTTTCTCGTACGAAAAGAAAAGTTCTGGTTTGGCCTATTACCTTGAGCCGGCCGAGGCTATCTCATATAGCTGCTATTGATACATCAGCTGCCATTGATGGAAAAAATCCTGCTATAAGAGATCGAGTAGGGGCTTCAATCCAAGAAGATGCTTATTGAGAGTTTCACTCTTTTACCAGCTAGTACCCCGGCGTTAGCCCTTTAGATGGAAAGGAAAACACTTCGAATTGGGTGGACGACCCTCTGCTCTCTATATTTTATTGGGGGTGGTTATGTCTGTACAATTCTCTTGAGTTAGTCTGTGTGCACAGCATGTACTGTGTTCGCCTAATGGGTAAGCACTGCATCTTTTTCTGATTTCGTTGGATTGGATAATCTAATATATAAACCAGCAGAAAGTATTGGCTTGCGGTCCCTAACTCAAGAAGCTCACTTTGCTTTCCGAACTCTAAGTAGCAAAGCGCAGCGTGAAAGCAGTTGATTTCATTCGATGTAGTGGTCCGATTGCCTAGTTGAAGCCCTTAGGGACTTTCTTCTAGCGTACGCTCGGCTCCTCTACCAATCACCACAGCGCGAGATGCGCAAAAGTGACCCATCTCTCCACGCCAACTGGCGGAGCGGCTCCCTGTGCTCTTTCAACCTCGGTTAATGCCGTAGTTTCTTTCCGCTCTTGGTTGACAGGCTTTGTTACCGGACCGGCAGGTGTATAAAAAGGGGAAGGAATGAGAAGAATAGCCTTTGCCAACTCACTCTTATCCTATTAGTAGAACTGCTAATCTTCTAAGCCTGTTAGTTATTTAGTTATTATGCTAGGTAAAAAGGGGAGCTTAATAAAGACCAGTTTTTAACTACTGTTAGCATGTTAGCTCGCTAGTAGTACTGATAGAATAGATTAGGGACTTCTTAAACACATATTAGGAAACTCTAAAGTGGGAAGAGCCAAAAATAAAGAGAACTCCCATTCAACCCCAATCCCATAGGAGATTTGCTTCCATTGCTGCAGATATACCTTTCTTACCCACAGAATCAATCCTATAGATTCGGAAAGGCTTGCTTAGGAAGGGAAGACTGAGGAAAAGAATGGATGTACTTAAGACTAACCACTGGCAACTAGCACTTATTGGTCGAGACCCCCAAAAAAGGTAACTGAAACTAGCTTGCAAAGAGATTGACTCAGCTAGCTCCTTAGGGATATTTAATAGTTCTTTAGAGCAAGAGATTCAATATTGCAAGGTAAATCCTACACTCGCACAATGGGACTAGAAAGATATGCATAGGGTATGCCCTTTTTTACTGGTCTTAACAAGAGGAGTAAGACCTTCCTAGAATAAGAGAAAAAAGAGAATTCCAGAGAAAGAAATCGTTAGCCACACTAACATAAGGATTCTGCCCCTCTATCCTAGCATCTGGATGATTCTCGGCAAGGATTTACACATGGGTCACTCTAAGGGAAGAGTGAAAACCCTCCAATCGTAGACAAGATTCGTAGATCGGAAAATAAGAACACAAAGTATGACCTCTATCTACATTTTGGAAGCATCTAAGAAAGAACTGCAAAAGCATAGAAGAAGGAAAGATATTAGTAACCAAATACCCCGAAAAGTGCTCTTGTAGAATGGAGGGTGTGAAAGCATACATTTATAGAGTAAGAAATATATGCTTATACCAATATAAGTAAAATACCCGCTTATTCCACTACTTATTTTATTAAAGAAGAGTCTCCCTCCATAGCTACTAGAACTAGAGGAAGGGCTACTAGTCCTCGAAAGCTCTGTCCTCCTTCCCCATACAAGAAAGAAAAGGAACGTTTCCCCCCTAACCCCCTCGGGGGGAATGGTACTTGCTTTGTTAAGAATCTCTAGTATTATAAATCTAGCCTAAGGGACGTAATTATCGTATAGTGATGACTGAACACGCATGCTTTGATTCCTCTAAGTAACCTAGATCCCCGAAACCTCTAGGCTCCACGAAAAAGATGTAGAGTGGAGTACTTTTTTACCATATATGGGAATCCCAACCGTTCGATAGAAGTTCTTACTTGCTTTCCCAGTTCTCTCTTGGTTTGACTTCCTCGCTTCCTTAGGAGTTCTAGCAATCGTTCTAACAACCATTTTAGCAAGGTGAATTCATTCCTAGTAGGCTTTCCGGCTAGCTAGCTTCCTTTTGAGAGTCTCGAGATTCAGGCGATTGCGGATGATATAACTAGTAAATACGTTCCTCCTCATGTCAACATATTTTATTGTCTAGGAGGCATTACGCTTACTTGTTTTTTAGTACAGGTGGCTACGGGGTTTGCTATGACTTTTGACTATCGTCCGCAAGATGTAGTGCCTGACGCCTTTGCTTCGGTTCAATACATAATGACTGAAGCTAATTTTGGTTGGTTAATCCGATCGGTTCATCGATGGTCGGCAAGTATGATGGTTCTAATGATGATCCTGCATGTATTTCGTGTGTATCTCACCGGTGGATTTAAAAAACCTCGCGAATTAACTTGGGTTACAGGTGTGGTTCTGGGTGTATTGACTGCATCTTTTGGTGTAACTGGTTATTCCTTACCTCGGGACCAAATTGGTTATTGGGCAGTGAAAATTGTAACAGGTGTACCCGAAGCTATTCCTGTAATAGGATCACCTTTGGTAGAACTATTGCGTGGAAGTGCTAGTGTGGGACAATCCACTTTGACTCGTTTTTATAGTTTACACACTTTTGTATTGCCGCTTCTTACTGCCGTATTTATGTTAATGCACTCGTAAACAAGGTATTTCTGGTCCTTTATAGAGAAGATATATCATAGGTAATCCAGTATTTCTCACTTGGGGGAAGAACAACAGTATTTCATTGCTACACGTATGGATTATTGAAAAAAATAAGACATGTATTTGGATATTTCCCTTGAACGCTGCAATATTATTAATTGAATATAGTTGAGGGGAATTTTCCGAAGAGAAAATGGATTATGGGAGTGTGTGACTTGAACTATTGATTGGTCTGTGCAGATATATGCCTTTATTGATCTGCCACATTTCATTGGAATTCACAACCAAATGTGTCTTTGTTCCAACCGCCGTGTAAGCTCCATACAGAGGATAGGCTATATTAGTAACAAGTAAACCCTTTGTGTATGTCTGTAAAAAGTCCCCCAATATTTTGGTTTGGGGATAAAC
>JAUMHB010101086.1:0-10232 GCA_032359685.1 Pittosporum tobira
GATTTGTCTAGCCCGAGGAAGAGGAGCTGAAAGGAGGAAATTCAAAATGATTAAATATTTTATTTATTCTTAAAAAAGTTGTAATATTAATTAAATTCTGCTGCAAAGTCATTAAAAAATAGTTGTAATTTATTTTAAGTATAAAGTCTGAAGAGGAGTTGATGATCAGTCTATGAGTTTAGCAGGTGTACGGAGACCAAGGCGTCACACCTTTTCACTTTCTTTAGCAAAAACAAAGAGAGGCAGTTTTAGAGAGAGAAAGAGAGAAACACCCAAACCTCGCAACCTTTAAACAAGCAAGAGATCATCAAACATAAGCTCTAGAGTTCAGGTGAAAGGCTGATTTGAAGGACTTTGAGGCTAAAGGAGCCAAGGGAGGGGAAGAATAGCAAAGAGACACATTCATCTTACAAGAAAGGTATACGTTTTAACTTTGATCATGATACTTTATGTGTGTTGATGATGATAATGTGATTAAGAGAAAGTATGAGTAGCCTAGTCGATGAATAAGTTGAGTCCATGATTGATTAGTTGGTTTGTTGCAAATGAATTTCATGTATGTTGGAAAATCTGAACATTTTGGGCTACGGGTTACTGTTTATTAATTGCACAAAAATTAATTGGCTTGTCAAATGGACTTTGTGACGCCCCCAAATTTCCACTACCGAATCCTCGTGGAAACCGGGTCGTTAGATATTATCTCAGCATACTGAGTTGCCAATATTTGACAACTCGCCCTGTTATATCTTACAAGGATCTCACATATGAATGAATATGCACACAGCGGAAGCATAAACCTTAATTGAATAATTAAGGTCTTACAATAATAGGGTTTAAGTACGAACAGAAGTGGTACAATATTCAATTACAACATTCAATTTAGAAAAATCTAGGAAACATCCTAGTATTATTCTACCTTGCTCTTCCCCTTCGAGGATTCGCCTTGCTCGACTGATTCTGGAAGGTTTATAAAACATAGCAAGAATGAGGGAAATGTGCTCAGCAAGAAAATTATTCTTTTTTGAATAAATGATCCTTCTAGTCAAAAAGATAAAACGGTATGGTTTTGAATCATTAAAACTTTAACATTTGAATTCACGAGTTAATATGAATTCCATCAACGCATGCATGATATACGAGTAGATGTAACATTTAACATTTAACATTTAACATTTTGAATAATTGAACACCAATTGGGTGACATTTCTGTCCAACACTTTGTCATTTAGTCATCATTGACACACAGTCAAGTTTAATATCTCGTGCCCGTATACGTCACATCTACAGGAGTTAATCACGTAGAGTCCCGGTACACCGGTCTTTAGCTATGTTCAGTATTCGATCTCAAATTATCATGAATCATGTGAAAATGATAAACGCTTCAATAATATGGTATGTTTATACATGGTAGATATGTATAACCATTTTAAGCAAGTCCAAGAATTATGCTTGAACAATAAATAATGTATAAGCAGTTAAACTTGTACAATCATAGCAAATATGTATAATGAAATTTAAATCATACGTATGAAAAGCTGAACAAAACACATGCATAAGTGAACACTATCTTATACATAAGTGGGGAATAATAAACTTGCCATAACAAAATTTCTTAAAATTTCCACGAAACGCATTTAGCGGTCGGCGATTTTCTTTCCTCACTCACGTACGTTCCTATAATAATAACAGACTATCGTTAGTATCGTTGTTTTAAAATAGGTCGCTCACTCTCAAAATAATCCTAAACATCTTGGAGTTTTCCTAATTTTAAAATAACATAAATGCACACAAAATTTAAAAGGCAAAATTGTCATTATTTGACAATTTGTCATTTGACTTATTCCGTTCAATTTATTCCTCGTATTTATCCTGGGGTATTCTTAATCCTAAAATACTTCATCGGATTCTCGTTCGGATACAATGCGAATATAACACTCGTATGAAAATATACAATGTTTTAACGCAGCAAATATGGTGTGTAATCACATCGTAATAATATTCAAAGTATTGAAAGGAATTGAAGATAATATTCCTTAAATATTCTATTTTATTATCTAAATAAAATAGAATTTAATTGGATACAATATATTTTTTCTAATTTAAGAAAATTAAATTTCCAAGTTAAAAATAAATTTAACATGTCCTTTATTGATTTTTCCAATTCAATGGCATTGTTGTAAATAAGGGTAAGTGGCAGTTTTTTAATTAGTAATATTGTGGCATTTTTGTGATTAACACTACAATGATATTTTTGTAAATAGTGCAGCGATGACATTTTTGTAAATACGCTGAATTGACATTTTTGTAAATAGTGCAGCAGTGGCATTTTTGTAAATAAGCCTTAAGGGCAGTTTGATAATTTACTGCAGAGGGGTATTTTGGTAAAATAAACATAAGGATACTTCTATCTTTTGGATAGAAGGGTATTTTAGTAAATATGTCATCAGGGGTATTTTAGTAATTTAACCCTTCTGAAAATAATGATAATAATAATGGTAACAATAATAATAAGAAAATAATAATAACAGAATCAAAATAATTCAAGTCAAATAACGACTGACCGAGTCCACCATCGACTGGCTGACTGGTCGGCCTCTTCTTCCTTGTCTTTTGCCATTAGACTGGCAGACTAGCCGATTGGGTAAAATAACAGTCGACCAAGTCGACCATTGACTGGCAGGCCTAGTCAACCCCTTCTCGGATCCGACCATCTGAATGACTGGCTGGACGGTCGGCCTGGTTACCCATCATGGCAGTGGTCTGCAGTGACTGGGTGGTCGGGCCAAATGGTAGTTGACCAAGTTAACCATTGACTGGTTGACTGGTCAGCTCATCTTCCTCGTCTCCGACTGCCTGACCGACAGACTGGTCGATCGGCCGGCCTGGTAGTGGTTGGCAGTGGGCTGCTATAGTCACAGACACACACTGTATCAAAGGGTAAGCTCAGTTTTGTGGCAAAGGGATTGATGGAACATCAAATTTCATCATCCTTGTGACCTGAAACCTCAATAATAAGAAGACCATGTTCATTGTCCTCGGTTCCAGCCAAGAAGCCATCACCGACAGCCACAAGCTTGCTGGAAAATTCAAACAGGCTTTAAAATAGCATGAAAACTTGATTGAAATGTACCAAAATGATCCTTGCAACTGCAGAAATCCATTGGACCTTTCAATCGACTCACACACATCCGATTCGAGCCCAAAAATGCGATCTTTGACTAAGAACATGTCGGAAGATCAACCGACAGTAAATAAGCCTTATTCGGCTCGATTCTTGATCGTTTTGATCGATTGAAGGCTTAAATCGATTTTAAGAGCCTCCTAGATGCTATTATAGTCATCAATTAATCTAAACAACAACAAGATCGAACCTTCGAATTTTGCATACCAAGAATAGAAAAAAATATATTTTTGCTTGGCTGCTCTATGAATTAGGGTTTGACGATTCTGAGTTTTAAAGGCCAGTTGCTAGGTCAAACACAACTCAAATCGATGCTTGAAAGTAACCATACACAGATTTGGAAATCTGCAATTCTGCAGATTTTGGATGGGGGCAAAAAGAAAGAGGAGAAAAGGAAAGGGGAAAAAAAGAAAAAGGAAAAGAAAAGGGGGAAAATGGGAAGGGATAAAAGGTATGGGGGCCTATGCGTTAGTGGGCCCCACCTGGTCAACTTGGCTGGAAAATTCAAATTTCAAATTGCTATTTTGCCTGGATTCGCGAATAAATTAATTTAATAATTAAATAATAATTTAAAAAATCAAAAATCCAAAAATACAATATTATACTCTATCCCTATATTTTGGCACACTGCGATTCCAACGGCGCTATCCGTTTTTCCAAATGACGCTCCAATCAAAAAGTCAACCCTGGACTAAGTTAAATCAAAAATCCGACGGCGTTTCGATTCATTATTTTTTCCCGCTGATTCTAGATCTTTGGTCATTTTATGATTTTGAACACTTTTTGATCTTTTGGTCAAAATAACCAAATGCCCCTGAGGCATAACTTTTGTCAAAACAACCAAAATGCCCTTGAGAATAGCATTTGTCAAAATAACCAAAATGCCCTTGAGCATAATATTTTTATTTTAATTCAATTCTCTGTAATATAACGATGTAAAAAATAATTTTATGAAATAATAGTAAAGGAAAATTTATATTATAAATCAGTCACTAATAAATTCAAGTTCTCACATTCTCCCCTCCTTAGAAAAATTTTGTCCTTGAAATTTTACATATGAAATAATTGAGGGTACTTATCTATATCGCTTTTTAGCTCCCACGTTGCTTCCTCGATGTCGTGGTTTCTCCATATCACTTTGACTAACGCGACCTTTTTGTTGCATAGTTTCTTGACTTAGCGATCGACTATCGCCACTAGGACTTCGACGTAGATCAAGTCCTGATTTATCTCAATAGGTTAGTAGTCGATTGCTCTATGGAAATCAGGTTTGTATGGGCGTAGCATTGCTATGTGAAATACGTTATGAATATGCCCCAAGGCTGGCGGTAGGGCTAGTTCGTAGGCCACTGCTCCGATTCTCCTTAAGATTTGGAAAGGTCCCATAAATTTGGGACTCAGTTTCCCCTTCTTGCCAAATCTCATCATCCATTTTCAGGGTGACACTTTCAGAAATGTGTATTCGCCCACCTATAGGGTTTTATCCTTGTAGTGGCGATCCATATACTCTTTCTGTCTATCATAAGCTGCTTTCATCCTTTTGCGAATAACCTTGATGGCGTCTTCGACTTGTTGTTCCAACTCAGGTCCCTCCAGCTTCCTCTCCCCAACTTCATTCCAATACAATGGGGTTCTACACTTCCTCCCATACAACACTTCAAAAGGTGGCATCCTTATACTCGCATGATAACTGTTATTGTAAGCAAACTCTATCAGCGGTAGGTGATCATCCCAATTCCCTTTGAAGTCCATTGTACAAGCCCTCAACATGTCCTCTAATGTTTGTATCGTTCTTTCACTATGTCCGTCCGTTTGGGGATGGTATGCCATACTCATGTCGAGCCGTGTTCCCAAATACTCCTAGAAACTGTTCCAAAATCGTGATGTAAACTTAGCGTCTTGATCGGATACGATCAAAATTGGCACACTGTGTCTACTAACTATCTCTTTAACATACAACTTCACCAATTGCTCCATCTTGTAAGTTTCCTTAATTGGCACGAAGTGCGTTGATTTGGTCAATCGGTCAACAATAACCCAAATCGCATTCATACCTTTCAAGGTCGGGGGTAGTCCTATAACAAAGTCCATACTGATATTCTCCTACTTCCACTCGGGAATCTCTAATGGTTGCAGTAACCCACTTGGTTTTTGGTGTTCTACTTTAACCCGCTGGCAGGTCAGATAGTGACTTACCCATTTAACTATTTCCCTCTTCATATTCAGCCACCAAAAGTCCTTGCGAAGATCGCCGTACATTTTGGTGCCTCCAGGGTGCACAGAAAATTTTGAGTTGTGTGCCTAATGCAAAATCTCCCTCTTCAATTTATCCTTTTGGGGAATCCACATCTAGTTTTCAAACTGTAATATCCCATCTCCACTCAAGCGATACTTCTCTCTTCCTTTCTCAACCAGCCTTTTGCCTTCTATTTCGTGCTTTTTTTGCACTTCTTTAATTCGGTCAATCAGCATTGGTTTCACACTAATTGTTCCTAACACTTCTGTTCATTCTCTAGGGAACGTTACTTCGAGTTGCATGCATTCAAAGTCTTTCCTTATTTCTTCTTGCACTAACAATGCATTCAGCTTCTCCTGATGACTCAGTGCATCAACTACCATGTTGGCCTTGCTCGGGTGATAATTGATGGTGCAATCGTAGTTTTAATCAATTTCGCACTTTTCACCATAGAGGTAGTACCTCAAAATCTTCAAGGTGAAGACCAAAGCCGCCAACTCCAAGTCGTGAGTAGGGTATCTTTTCTCAAAATCTTTTAGTTATTAGGAGGCATATGCAATCACCCTCTCGTGTTGCATCAACATGCATCCCAACCCTTTCAACGACTTATTGCTGTATGCTACAAACCCTCAACTTTCATCTAGTAGTGATAAAACCAGGGTTATAGTCAGCCTCTTCTTTAGCTCCTGGAAACTCTACTCGTATTTTGAGGTCCACTCAAATTTTACAGTCTTCCGGGTTAGGTTGGTTAATGGCATAACTATCTTTGAAAAATCATGCATGAATCTCCGATAGTAGCCAACTAACCTTAAGAAGCTCCTGATCTCCATCGGCGTATTAGGTTAGACCCATTTGGCCACAGCTTCCACCTTAGTCGGGTCCACAGTGATCCCCTCCTTATCTACCACTTGTCTAAGAAATTGTACTTTATGTAGTCAAAATTCACCCTTTGACAGCTTAGCGTACAACTTCTCCCTTCTCAACACTTCCAGTACTATCCTGAGGTGTTCTATGTGTCTTCCTTTGTTTTCGAATAGATCAAGATGTCATTTATGAATACTATCACAAATTTATCCAAGTATGGTTTGAATGCCCGGTTCATCAGATCCATGAAGGCAGCCGATGCATTTGTCAAACTAAATGGCATTAATAGGAATTCGTAATGGCCATAACGTATCCTAAACGCGGTTTTATGAATATCTTCTCCTTGAACCTTCAGCTGGTGGTATCTGGATCTTAGGTCAATCTTTGAAAAATACGTTGCACCTCTTAGTTGGTCAAACAAATTATCAATCTTAGACAAGGGATACTTATTCTTAATTATGATTTTGTTTAACTCTATATAATCGATGCATAATCGTATCGATCCATCATTCTTTCGTATGAACAGTACTAGCGCTCCCTACGGTGAAACACTTGATCGTATGAATCCCTTATCCAGCAGCTCTTGCTGTTGTTCCATCAGCTCCTTCATTTCCACCAGTGCCATACGGTATAGTGCCTTCAAAATTGGTGCGGCTCTAGTGGTTAAGTCGATGGGAAACTTTATTTCTCAATCTGGGGGCAGTTTCAGCAGTTCTTCTGGGAATACATCTTTAAACTCGTTGACTACTAAGATGTCTTCAATGTTGATTTCGTTTGATCGGGTATCTCGTAGGTGGGCCAAGTAAGCTGAGCATCCCTTCTTCATAATTCTATTCGCTTTGACCATCGCCAAACAGTTCATCTGTTTTGGGTTTCTGCTACCGAAGAACAAAATTCTGTCATTCATGATCGTTTTAAGGATAATCTTCTTACTATCTATTGTCACTCTATACGTATTCAACCAATCCATCCCAGGGTGACGTCGAATTCCCCTAAAGGGAACAGTATTAAGTCAGCCAAGAGTCTATGGCTATTGACTTATATTACGCAATTTTTATACATGTTATAAACAGGGAATACTTTCTGACTAGCTACTTCTATATCCAATAAGATTTTCAATTTTTTTCTTTTTACATAAAATTTATTTATAAATTGGGCATACACAAAAGAACGAGTAGCTCTCGAATTAAACAGTATAAGGCAGGTATTGAATTGAAAAGTAGTGTACCTGTCACTACATCAGCTGAATTGGTGGCATCCTTGACAATCATGTTGTAGGTCCGGGTAGTAGGACGCAGTGGCTATGCATTTCCTCTAGTCAATAGTGGCCTCGGTCCCCTCCTACTTCCTGCAGAGTTGGTAGATTTCTTAGGGTAGTTAAGTGAGATGTGCCCTTTCTCTCTGCATGTGAAACACATGCGGGTACACGGGTTTGGGCAGTTAGTCACCATGTGGCCTGGTTGATTGTAACGGTAGCAAACATCCTTCCCTTTCAGGCATGACATATCGCCATGGTTCTTCCCGCAACTTTTACACTCGTCCCCCTTTTTCTTTTGGGTGGACCCTCCTCCACTTCTCTCCTTATTGGGCCTCTTCCGATTGTTGCTTTCTTGGGCCCTGTTTTGTTGGTTGTGCTTCCCCTCAGCCAATCCTCCTCTGTCCTATTTCCCTTTCTTCATATCTTTCTTCTTGTTGCCGTTGTTGAATTTTGATAGGGCATCTCCACTTCCTTCAGTGATTGTTGCCTTCTCCACCAGCTTCGTGTAGTTGTCCATTTCTAGGACAACTACCTTATTGTAGAGCTAGGGTTTTAACCCTTGCTTAAACCTCTTAGCCTTCTTCCTCTCAGCGTTGACCTGATATGGAGCGAAATGTGCAAGTTTGTTGAATTTTACGTTATACTCTGACACAGTCATGTCCCCTTGCTTCAGTTCCAGAAATCTTATTTCCATCCCATCCTTCATGCTCGTGGGGAAGTACTTCTCGAAGAATAACTCCTTGAATCGTCCCCAAGCGATGAACACTTCTTCTTTGACCTCTCCTACTACATCATTTTCTCCCATTTCGTCTTTCATCTCCTCATTTTGCTCAGTGGCTTCCCACCAGAAGTTGGCTTCCCCTTTTAGCAGTTATAAAGCGAACATTGTCTTTTGGTTGTCTGCCACACGGCAGATCTTAAGGGCCTTTTCTATTTCCTTTATCCAAATTTGAGCCTCTGTCGGCTCGTTACTGCCCTGGAAGGTGGGTGGCTGCATGTTCTGAAATTCTCTGAACATGACTGAGTATGGGGCTATATGGTTTTGATTTTGGTTGTTGTTGTTTGGAGGGGGTGGTATATTTTGGAAAGCATCCCGCAACATGTTCACAAACTGCTGCATTGGATTTTACATTGGGTTCTCAGGTTGAGGCTGACAATTCAATGGTGGTCGTCCTCTCCTTGGCAGCATGGTTCTATCATAAGATAGGGTATTTGTATATTTAGATATATATACATAAATGCACATTTACTCATACAATAACATAGATAAGGATTTCATTGATTCAAAGGAAAGGTTACATAAAATAGAAATGGTAGTTCTAGGTTACAATACATTGTGGATTCATTGATCCAAGTAAAATTTGTATTTTAAACTAACTACCTAATGCTACTGGTCTATCTCCCACATCAATGGTCTCTGACCCATCGGTAGGTCTTCTCCTCACTCGCTAGAGCGGAATCATACTACTTCTCGAGGTTACTAGCCACGTGCTCGATAAAAATAGGTGTCTGCTCATGCCTTTTTGTAGTCCGGAGACGATTGACACACCTCTATGACCTGTCGAAAGACTATCCATAACCTGCAACAATCCTCTTTGCAGCATGCTCCCAATTCTGTGCACTCTGTGTGGCATACTCGCTATTGGCATGCAAATGCAAGATTTTCTCGTCTCTTTTCTTGAGTAGTTCTTCAGTTTCCTGAAGTCTCTCCCATATACGATCCTCACTTGTCATGGTTGAGCGGGGCATTGGGAATGGGGGTAACTGGGTAGGCGGTAGTGAAATAGGTGTAGCCAACTCTTCTCTGGCTGTGTTGGTCTCTTATTGACCATCAACTCCTCGCTCTCATACTCTCCTTGGTTTGACATCTACAAGAAGTTTTAAAGTGGGGTTAGGTATAATTTTTGAAAAATATTTTTAGTTCTAAATATGTATATGGTTTGACATGTTCGTCCTCGTCGAACTGGTTATAACTGTCTAAGGAGGACCTTATATCCTCGTCATCATCGTCATCACTGTTCACGTAGAACATCATACTTTCTAGCACTACTTTGCTGTCGATGTAATGGGGGTATGCCCAATATTGTCGCCCGTCTTCGGTGGTTCTTAAAGGATTTCTTTTTACAGGCTCTTCCTCTTCTGACCCAATTTCTAAGTCAAATTCTTCCTTGGGAATTTCATACTCAGGAAGTGAGCTGATCGCTACTCTTTCTGGGATATAACACATCTACAAATTTTAACATAAGTGTTAATAATTAATATAGTTTTTAAGCGTATGGAAATTGTTCATAAGGTCTCTATTATTCGTATAATTGAATTTTAGATGTAAATTACGCTATCAAGCTATTTAGGGTTTTTCCTAACGCTTGGATCTAAGAATTTATTCTAACTTATAGCTCTGATACCAACTATGACGCCCCTAAATTTCTACCACCGAATCCTCATGGAAACTGAGTCGTCAGATATCATCTCAGTATACTGAGTTGCCAATATTTGACAACTCACACTGTTGTATCTTACAAGGATCTCACATACGAAAGAATATACACACAGCGGAAGCATAAAACTTAATTTAATAACTAAGGTCTTACAATAATAGGGTTTAAGTACAAACAAAAGTCGTACAATATTCGATTACAACATTCAAGTTAGAAAAATCCAGGAAACATCCTATTAATATTCTACCTTGCTCT
>JAUMHB010101108.1:0-10228 GCA_032359685.1 Pittosporum tobira
AGTATTCGAAGGATTTGGATGAATTGGAGGAATTGTGGCATGAACTGAAGATCTAGTAGTAGAAGTCGCCATGAAAACTTATGCAGATAAAGTGTTTGAAAAAATGTCAAACAGAATATTTAGCACAAAAGGGCAGAATTATGCAGAATATTGCAGACTGTTGAAATTATTATTGAAATAAGAACGTGAAATAAGAACGAAATCTAAAAGAAAATTATTGGGAAAAGCTCTGATATCATAGAAAGCTCAATAATGGCTGAAGAGACGCCATTGTTGACTTTGGAAAATAAGGAAGTTTTTGTAGAAAGATTTTTTTTTTTTTTAATTTATTATTGCTTAATTGTCTATTACAATATTTTTTTACTAGCTATTTATGTACATCAGATCATTCATGCAAACAAAAAACTGTATCCATATCCGTAACAAACTCGGTGGAAATAATCGTCGGAGTCCACTTGCACAACTATTAGTTGATGGTAGTTTACTATTTGTGTCTTCAGTGCTATGCTTGGAATGGTCAAAGCTGAGTTGACCAACTTATGACTCTGCCTTATATCTTCAATATATCCATACCCACATATGGCGTAAGGCTGAAGATCCATCATGGTTATGGTCATCCACAAAACAATCTCCACACTGTCTGTGGGGTGGTCTTCACATATAGGTCATTGGCGCAATGGTTTGAGAAAAGGGTTCTCCAACGTGGTGAAGTTGCCAAAACAAATAAATTAAAAGCAAGTCAGATATTCACATTGACATTATTACTAAGTCCTCGATAGATTGTAAAACTGGTTCACCTACCATAACACTTTCATATATAGTGGGAAAATTCTTCAGAATGAACCAAAAGACAAGGTACTAGAATCAAGACCTCGCAAAAGGCAGTCCAAGTCCAAGGCCTGGCCCGGCCTAAATGACTCAGACTTTGAACTTACGTTTTAGACTAAAAAAAATTACGCCTTTTTAGTTTGCCCGAATTTTGGCCCGTTTGAATTTTGGCCCGCTCATTAAAAAATTATTGTCTTGCTAGTTTACTGCATACTTGTTGCCAAGTGTTATAACCGCATGAAGCTTGTTTGGTACAATTTATTTTAAAATAATTTATAACTTATTTGTTAATTATAATTTTTTTAAATTAAAAAATATTTATGGACTAAAATTTTAAAATAAATTAATAATATTATTATATTTAACCTACAAAATTTTTTAAATTATTTTTAAAATTAATTTTAAAAATAAACTATAATCACAATAACCTATAAAAAAAATTTAAATTATTTTAAAAATTTAACTTTCAAAAATAAACTTTCAAAAATAAACTACAATCAGCAAACCAATACACATAAAAGCCGAAAATCCGTTAAGGAGAAAAATATTAAATTAGGTCTTCTAAGCGCGCCGTGCCTTAAGCCCCGCCCCTACTCTGCAATTTGGATACCCTCTTCCACAACTGAAGACTCCTCCCTACTTTGCGTCTGAAACCCTAGAGAGATTGAGAGAGAAGCCCCTCCCACCGTGAGGCCGTGACTGTGACTCTGTGAGCCATCTCTGTCGGTGACGGTGTCTGTCCTCTTCTCTCGTCAAGCAGCAGTAAGCCAGCACAATCGGTCAGTTTCTTCATCCTTCCTTACAAAATTGGACATTTGTAGCCATAAATATAATTGTAAAGCAGGTATTTGGCCTAAAATACCAAAAAAATTGTAGAGTATCCAAGCATTGAAGCACGTTCGTGTTGTCTGAGTGTCTGCTAATAATTTTTTGCTGTAATTCAGAGTCTTAGTAAATTAATACACTAACAAGATGTCATGGATCTTATTCTAACATATTTTACTCTGAACTCTTACTTGCTTAGTTGCTTTTTCAATTTTTGTTGATTGCCTTTATTACCTTAAGCTGAAACTTTTCTTCATTGGAGAGGCTTTGTGATGTGAATCTACCTATGAGTAACTACTGACTACTGACTAGCAATATGGGACTTTGTGGATTTTTTTCAATTTTGATTCATCCCCAGATTCAATACATTTAGCAATTAGCATCCACTGGTGGCCTGGTGCATACGTACTTATATAGTACATTGACGATTAAATAATTGTTTTGTAATTGTTTTTATATAGGTTGTTAACTTGACAATCTGTAGAAAATCAAGACTCTGAAAATCAAAATTGCAAAACTGAAGAAAAATATTGTTAGAGTTATTTACCTTCGCAAATAAACAAGTCTCCGGAAAGCCTTTTCAAATATGAATAATCTGGTTTATCTTCGAAGCGTAATAAGCGGCAGTAGTGAAAACTGCAGAGCATCAGAACTGCAGAAAAGCTGTATAACAATCTGCAGAAAACCAGAACTGTATAAAATGTGCAGAAAATTTGCAGAAACACAAGCAGTAACAAATTAACAATCTGTAGAAAATCAGAAAGAGAAGTAGAAGCACATGCAGAAATAGAAGCGGTAGCAATCTGCATAAAATCAGAAGCAAAACTGCAGAAGCACTAACAAAAGCGGAAGGCCAGTAGTAATCAATCCATAAAGAATAAAGCAGTAAACACTAAGGATCTGCATTTTTTACTTTCTTTTTCTAAACTTATTTTGAAACATGTTTAGGTTGCATAGCCTACACTCAAACATAGTGTGTTTTAAGGCAAAAAAGAAATTGAATAACAAACTTTACTCTGAAAAATAAAAAAGAAAACAAACAGAATTTTTTTTTTTGTCAGTTTATGTCTTTAGAGAACCATAATATTGGTTAAGAAAAAGGGCCAAAATGTCAAATGGGACCTACATATCCCGACAAATGGATTAATCAGGCCTTGGCACCTACCTACTTAGGTGGTATTCGATCTGCCTAGTACCCAAACATGCAAGAATGTTCAGAGCACTTAGAAAATATGATTAGCCAGTTAGTATGTCTGTATCTATCTATCTACATATGTAGTCATAATGTATGTGCATTGAAAGCCAATTCCTTTCATAGAAGTTAGAACCCCACATCAC
Source organism: Pittosporum tobira (assembly GCA_032359685.1). NCBI lineage: Eukaryota > Viridiplantae > Streptophyta > Magnoliopsida > Apiales > Pittosporaceae > Pittosporum > Pittosporum tobira. Next base: position 2,992 of record JAUMHB010101108.1, read on the forward strand.
ACTAGCTAATTAGAAGAAAACTCCCCCAATTCATACAGCTGCATAAAGTACTGTGAATTCAGTACTAATTTATAAATGAATTCAAATAAGCACAGAAGCAATTGAAGTCTCAGAAAATTAGGGACACGCACCTAGGTTTACGCTAAGATGAAGGATGCAACATCTTTCTCTCTGAACTTGTTTTTATTGTGAAAAAACCCAAGCTGACTCGCAGAAACTTGTATTCTTTTCTGCGATAATAATGACTATCAATTAAAAAAAATAAATGTCTTTTTTATCTGCTACTCTTCCAAGTTTCAATACTTCCATCTATTTTCACTTTTATTTTATGTTATTTTTCTTATTGAATCCTATTTTAGGTCAAATGAATATAAGTCTTGTTTGGTACAACTTATTTCAAAACAAATTATAAATTATTTAATAATCAGATTATTGAATAAGTGGGTTATTTTTGTTTGATACAGCTTATTTCAGAACAGATTATTGTCAAAATAAATTAATTAGTGTATACTAATTTATAATCTAATTTTTTTTTAAATTAATTACGAAAATTACCTTTATGTTAAAATTGCCTATTAAATGGTTGGATCATTGGGTCAACTATGTCGTTAACCCTCCCCTGGCGACCCTTACTGTGCACCACCGGTCATCACCATCATTATCTTCAGCGAGATGGTGGTGCCGGCCATGACCACCACCACCTGCACCCTCACACATGCATGGAATGGATTGAAAAAGTGTGTTTTGATGAGAGAAAAGTAATATAAGTTATTTCACTTTTCCATTCGTTAAAATTCAAGAAACAAAGCTCCCCCTCCTTTCTTCTCCGTCGCCGGCCAAGGAAGCCATTGCCGACGACCCCCCAGTTCAATCAAGCTCAAGTCTGAGACCCAAAAATCAATTAAAAATCATCAAAATAACTTTTTTGAACTGTTCATTAACTTTTTGATATAAATTATGTGCCAGTCATTATAGATAAAGCACAGTTCATATAAATTTTCCATTCCATTAGTTGATCAAATTTCTGTTTGAATTTTAGTGGCAGACCAACAACTACTACATTATGGCTGCCAATGGGCAACCTCAAGTTTCAACAACCATGCCGCCTCGCACCCTAAATGTCCAAAAGTTCGCAGAATCCCGAACTTCTGAACTTGAGGCCCTTCACTCTATCGTTTCCAAACAACTGAACAATGATTTTCGGTCTCAAAGAAATAAAAGGAGGAGAACCACTGGGTACGACAATCGTGTTTCAAAAAGAAAATACAGAAGTAGGCAAAAAGTTGGAGGCATGCATGTGAATGAGGAGGGTAATAATTTGCAGAAAGAGTCTAAGAAAAAAATGCCTCGTTATGTTCGTCGCAAAATTGAACTTGGGAAAAACCCAGAGACTGGTTTTTGTACTTCTGGGGATGGTACCAAGAGGATGAGAACACACATTTGGCATGCAAAACGGTTCACTATGACAAAGCTTTGGGGGTTTCATCTTCCACTTGGTTTGCACGGCAGGTAATGGTTTGTTTGGCAAATTCTACTTAGAGAACGGTTTCAAAAATATTTATACTTTCAGTTTCTATTATTGCTTGCTCATTATAAGGCAATTACTAGTTCCCACAACCTGTATATTAACAATATTTAAAAATTGTTTTGTACAGAGGAAGGGGTTCTAGATCTATCATAAAGTTCTTAAGAGAAAGGGTAATTGTGCATGATGCTAGCTATGTTGGTGCTGTACAATTGGAGGGTCCACAGGTAGGCATACTCTTAGTTTTAATTTGCAGCCATTATGATATCAAGTCTTTATTTTTTGTTTCCATATGTTGTATATGGTTGTTTTCGGTTGCAGAAGATATATATGGAGTATTTGTTATTGTATTTGGAAAGTATACTGCATTCGATGGGAAATGCGAGTCATTTTGGCCTTTTTTCTTAACGACTATTATGGTTCTATAAAGACGTAAACTGACAAAATAAATTTCTGTTTCTTTTCTTTTTGATTTTTGAAAGCAAAGTTTGTTATTCAATTTCTTTATGCCTTAAAATACACTATGTTTGATTGTAGGCTCGGCAACCTAAACACGTTCCCTAATAAGTTTAGAAAAAAGCCTAATGGGGCTCTGGTTTCCAGATAGAGATTATATTTTTCCTGCACAAATTACCATATGCCAACCTAGCAATATACCTTATTGTCAAAATAAAGTTGTACAACTTACTCGCAATGCTATATCTCCCGAGGATAAAAGAGTACCACTTTCTTTGTAAATTACAAAGGAAATGGTACTTTTTTTTTCTGGGCATTTCTCTTTCTGGTAATATCATATATGATCGTGAAGAGGTATTCTTTGCTCATTATTCATTTCATTTTTCTATATATGAAGTTTGGTAGTCAAAATTCGTGCTTGATTGATATGTCATATGATTTCAGGAAATGTTATTGTCAGTTCTCAGCATGGTTCTAGTACCTTGTCCATCAGCTCATTCTGAAGAATTTTCTCACCGTGTAGTCTCTGGTGTTACATATGGAAGTGCTATGGTGGGTGAACCAGTTTTACAATCTATTGAGGACTGGGTAACAATGTCTATGTGAATATCTGACTTGCTTTTAATTTATTTGTTTTGGCAGCTTCACCACGTTGGAGCACCCTTTTCTCAAACCATTGCGCCAGTGACCTATATGTGGAGACCACCCCATTGGCAGTGTGGAGATTGTTCTGTGGAGGACCATAACCATGATGGATCTTCAGCCTTACGCCAGATGTGGGTATGGATACATGCTGCGGCCTTCGGAGAAGGATATGATGCTCTTAAATCCGCTTGTCAGAAGAAGGTATGGAAATCTAAATCTCTTTTATTCTCCGTCTATTCCACAGAGTGAGTCTCTTTTGAAAAGTCTGTAAGTAAGTTATCTTTTCTTTACATGTTTACCCCTAAGAACAGTGAGTGGTTAGTATAGTTGTGAATGAGATTGTATGAGCGAACTTGAGGAAATTGTGTGACTCATGTCATTTGATATACAATCAATAGAAATTGAACTCTTTTTGTCGGACAACCTTTTCTTGGCAAGTGAAACTCTTTGTGGGGTGGAGGGCGTATAAAGAAATTTTATTCTGATAGCTTGCAGATTGTCGAGGTTGGTGCCTTAATTACATGTATTTCTCTGGAGGGTAAACTTGGAAAACTAGAAGTTATGGGTTCAAATTCATTGCAGCTTCTTCAGAAGATATTACATCCTATTACTAGGTGAGATATTTGATAGTAGAATTTAATATATCAGAAGAAATATGTGAATTAATTCTAAGTGGATTGATGTTGATTGGCTATGCAGTTCCCCAAAGAATTGTTGGGAAATAAAGAAATGCTCAGTTGTTGAAGCCAACAATGAAGCTCAACTTAAGAATTCTTCTGTCCTCGAGAATGAAGATCAGAATTCTCCCTCAGTTATTTCTCTCACAGTTAATGATCCTCGTACTTTTAGTGGGAAAGATGACGTGTTTATTCCAAGAGAAAGATCTACGGGTATTACGGGTCATGTAGAGGACGAAGTTGATGAACACATGGCATCAACTGGTATTCCAGAAAGTGGCATAATGTTAATCTCATCACGATGCTTGGAAAATGATGATGAAAGTGTTATATATGACTCCACCAATTTGTGGGATGTCAACAAAGGGATATACCCTCCTGTCGAAGAAAGTGTTCTTTGCATGGAAAGACGTCATCGGCGGCTCGCTTCGTATTGCCTCACTGATAAAGGTCCGAGGGAACAATGTAAATCAACTAGTGGGGGGCAGTGTTCTAGGTTGTGCCCAATTCTGCTGTTAAGAAATAATAGCCCAAAGAACTCCATTATGAGGTAACTTATCCTGCTATTCGTTTACAAAGAGATTATTTTTTCCATTTGGCAATCCATTGGATTTACGATGTTTTCTGTGTTTGCGGTATATATCGTAGAATTGTACTTTAAACTTTTCTTCAATGATTGGACTTCTTGTGATAATCGTAGTTGATATGGTTTCATTAACAACTGTGAAAGAAGTGTACAATTGTAAATGTAAGACCTATAGTACAAGCAGCAAAAAATGAAGTAACACTGTAGAAATTGATATACCAAGGTTCCGTGATTTTACAGTAACACCTGCTCATTTTTTCTGGTCAAATGTCTTATTCATAAAGATTTTCTTCTGTTGAAACTTAATATGAACGTTCTTTGCACCTATATTCTCGTTTGTTTTATGTATGATCCTTCCATCTGCTTCACTACATTCATAAACACTTTGACCAATCATCGGTTTTGTAGCCTCAGGTTTTCATGTCAGTCAAACGTGATTTAAAAATATTTGATTATGCGATCTGTTTATATCTGTTATATGAAAGATGTTTTTTCCTTTTCTTTTTTGGGTGGTTGGGTGGATAAACCCTTGTATTCATATGTAAAACAACTGAGCATTGGCCCACATGATAATTTTGTGTCATTTTTTTACCGTTTCCTGGAGGGCAATCTGAATTTGACCTTGTTCTCGAAAAGGATGTAATAGAATAAAACACCTTTTCCATAGATAAAAGAAAAAAGGAAAAAAAGAAGAAAAGGTACATAGATCTCCTGCTGACATCAATGCTGTTTGTAATGTCGTAGTACCTGATGTAACTAGTCATTCCCAACTTTTCTCCAGGTGGTCTATTGTACTCCCATTAAGTTGGGTCAAAACCTTTTGGATTACTCTAGTCTCCAGTGGTGGTCGTGCCATAGGTTTGAGAGAGAAGCATTGGATTGCATGTGAAGTGAGTATCTGGCTATAAATTGCATGAAATTAATATATAGCTTCACCGTTTTAGTAATTAAAACTCGTATAAATATCAGGTTGGGTTGCCATATTTTCCTTCGGATTTTCCAGGTTGCAATGCATACTCTTGTTTTATGGCAACTGAAGCAGCCGCCTCTGTTCAAAATGACCAGCTCCGTCCTCCTTCAATGAGGCCTTTAAGTGTTCCAATGCCACCTCCATGGGACACCGTCCGCTATTCTTTCGACAAAAATGCCCCTGCTGTTGGAGATAATCAGATTTCTCCCAAGATGTTATCTTCCGAAAATACGATCAACGATTTTAATGGTGTTTTATTTGAAGGGTTGGTACCAAGGACATCTTTTTTGCTTTCTCAATTCTTAAGCGGCATCACCGATAATCACTTGCTTTTATTCCCATATATGCCTGATAGAAAGAACTGCATTTCTAAGTTCATAAAGGATAAAGGAATATTCAGCCGGCACCCAAATGAGGCTATCTCCACTACAAACTACGAACGTAAATTATGTTTTGTTAGAGTTCTTCTTCATGCCTACAAAGAAGGTGTCTTTGAGGAGGGAGCTGTGGTCTGTGCACCTCATTTATCTGATCTAATATTGTGGACTTCAAGGTAATTTTTTCTCCTAAACTTATTTAGCCATGCGGGGCTTGTCTTAACAACAATATAACAATAATATTGTAATATAAAAGTAAAAAATAGAATCATGTGATCATCCTTGATTTTGTGTAAACGTTTCAGCGGGTACTGGGAAAATTTTTCATGCATGTAAGATTGTAATTGTGCTAGTATTGTAGAAAGAGCTCGATGTACTCCTACAGTCTCTTGTGCCCTTAACTTATATTATTGTTTGTAAAATATACACAGATCAGACAGCGACAAAGTAGAGCTTCAAATTCCCCAAGCTTTATTGAGATCATACTTTGTACAACAACCATCTGGTAAATGGGATTTTCAACTACCTGATGACCCTGTGGCTAAGGATTCTCATAGGTGGCCCATTGGATTTGTCACAACTGGATTTGTACATGGAAGGTTAGTTGTGTACTTTTCCTGCAGTATAAATGCTCTGACACTTACCGAACTTAGGGTCAGGTTACAAAACCATCACTGAGCCAAAAAAAAGTTACAACCAACTCACTGAAGTTCATTTTTGTAATACTGTTAACTTTTTTGTTACAATCAACTTGTTGAACTAAAAAAAATTACAATCAACTCACCGAATATATTGGAGGGAATGAGGATAGAGGCATTGTCCGTCAAAAGTAGTGTAAAAGTTGACAGTGTTACAAAAATGAGTTTCAGTGAGTCGATTGTAACTTTTTTTAGGTCAGTGATAGTTTTGTAACCTAATCCTAAGTTCAGTGAGTGTTCGAGCATTTATCCCCTTTTCCTGCTGAATTCTTAGTCCATCAGTCCACAAAATGAGTCCCTCATTGGATTTTAGGATTCAATTCGTGAAATCCTGGAATTTGAAATTGATGTGATTCATTATATGATTGGAAACAACTAATGTTTAAGTGACTAATTTTTTTTAGATGGTTTACAATATTCATGATTGCATTGAGTAAAAAATCAGATGAGTTCATGTTAATTTTGAAATTTAAGATTTTGCGAATTGACTTTTAAAAGTTAAAATGGAGCTCTTTTTCAGGAAAGGAGGAAGTAATTATGCAGCTCTTTGCCTTCGCATTGTAAAGACTCCATGGTGCTAACTGCTAACATCTGTTTCATATTCAATCTGGAATTTTTCTGTTATAATACTATTTTTTTGGCTTCTGTGCAGCAAGAAGCCTGTGGCAGGGGCTCTATGTGATGCAGTCCTACTAGCTCGTCTTAGGGAAGAGCAGTGGAATGCAGTGCCTGCGAAGCGGAGGAAGGAGATATTTGTTTTGGTTAGGAATCTGAGGTCAACAGCGTATAGACTTGCTCTTGCCAATATTGTCCTTGAACAACAGGAAGAAGACGTTGAGTACATGTGATCTGCTACCTGTGGGTAATTTAGACGTTTTGGTGGACACAATTCTTTAGGTATTGTACATTCAAAACATATATAGTTTACTAGTACGTACAATTCATGTGACATGGACAAAGCCTCCTAAAGTACTATAGTATATGAAATTGCAATGATCATGATTCATGGTGTTCTTTTTTTCTACTCTCTCCGTCTCAAAAAGAATGAGTACAATCGAAGCCATAATAGCCAAACCTGATAACGAAAGCCTGTGGAGATACCTTAGAGGCCTCTACAAAGGCAATATGCAATCTTTAGTAAATGATCCCCGAGTCTCATTGTTATGTTTGAAGATTTTGACTACCAACAAGGAAAACTGTGTTTTTGCACCGAGTTTGCGTTTGGGTCTTCTGTGCCATGGGTTTGAACCAAGCCCAGATTTGAAACAGGCAGTAGATGCTCTGACTTCAGAGACTTATCCAC
>JAUMHB010101119.1:0-10228 GCA_032359685.1 Pittosporum tobira
CTAAGAAAAGTAAATAAGAAACAACAACAAACATATCATCCCCTCCCCCAAACTTAAATTATACATTGTCCCTAATGCATAGCAAATATAGCACATAATGGGAGGAAATGAACAAACACACCTGGTTAAAAAGATGGAGGTGACTAAGGCTCTAGTCATTCCCACCAAATCTTATTTGCCTTCAGATACTTTGCAATGTTTGGCTCTTCATTCAGGCCTAATTTTTCTTTGATTTGCTGCACCATAGTATTAAATAGTGCATCAGGATTATTAGTTAATTTAAAAATTTGTTCCACTTCTCGGTCTATGGTGTCCATCATCCACACATCTTTATGCTCGCTTGGGTATTTTATTGCCTTCAGGATATTGAACGTGACTTTGTCTTCACCCAGTCGTAGCACCAATTTGCCTTCTCGTACGTCAATCAGAGCCCCTCCTGTTGTTAGGAAAGGTCTTCCCAAGATACTTGGTATCTCAACTTATTCTTCCATTTTAAGTATTACAAAGTCGGTAGGAAAAACAAACTTATCCTCCGTCACCAATACGTTCTCCACTATACCCCTCGAATATTTGCTTGATCTATCCACTAATTAGAGTGACATAGTGGTGTCCTTTATCTCACCTTCCATTTTAAGTATTACAAAATCAGAAGGAAAAACAAATACATAGTGGTGTCATTTATCTCACCTACCCCAAGTTTCCTGTAGACTGGATAAGACATCATATTTATGCTTGCTCGTAGATCGCATAATGCATTGTTGAACGACATATCCACAATTTGATAGGGAACGGTGAAACTCCCTGGATCCTTTAACTTTGGTGGCAACTTAGTCTGCAAGATTGCAGAACATTCTTCGTTCAACTTCACAGTTGCTCCATCATCCAATTTCCTTTTATTTGAAAGATTATCTTTCAAGAACTTCGCATAATTTGACATATGAGTGAGGGGGTCAACCAATTGGAGGTTGATATGAAGTATCTTGAATGCTTCTATGAATTTAGAAAACTGGGCTAAATTCTGATTTTTCTTTATGAGTCGCCCCAAATATGAAATTGGAGGAGTATAAGGATTCGAGGTCGACTCCTCTTTCTTTTTCTCAGAAGATGAGGACTGGACATGTGTCTGCTCTTGTTCTTCTTCATTCTTCTCTTCAACTTCTTTTTCAATCTTCTTTTCTGCCTCCTTTAATTTTTTACCACTTCGTAGTGTGAGGGCTTTTGCTTGATCCATCAGATTTGAAGATTGTTCTCTCTTTGGTTTGGTTTCTAGCATCTTCCCTTGCATAAGTCTCCCCGGATATGGAATTGGAGGCGTGTAGGGATTCGGAACAGGCTCTTCCGTTTTATCTTGAGAGGATTTAGATTGGTCTTTCTTTGATTCAGCTTCTAGCGTCTTCCTTGGCACAAGTCTCTCTGGATATGGAATTGGAGGCGTGTAGGGATTTGGGGCAGACTCTTCCTCTTTTTCCTCGACTACTGGTGTTTTCAATTCTTTACCATCCCTCAAAATGATGACATTTATATGGTCCTTAGGGTTTTTCTCGGTGTCACTATGTAAGGAACCATATGGCCTTGTGGTCATCTGCTGCGATAGTTGAGCCACATGATTCTCAATGTTTCTAATGGCGGCTTCTGTGTGCTGGATTCGCGCATTAGTGTCCTTAAAGCCTTTCTCAACTGTTTGGGCCAACTTTTCAATCATGTCCTCCAAATGCGTATTGGGCGTCTCTTCCAGTGGTGCCCATGAAACTAGTTGATTTTGACTTCCCCACTGTAAATTAAGATGATTTTTCCATCCTGGATCATAAGTGTTGGAATAGAGGTTGGTTATGTCAAAGTAGTTTGGACTTCTGCTACAGTTGGAAACAAAATAGTTAGTATTTTCATAAGGTACAGCGAAATTGTTACCAACCTGGCAATCAACACTCATATGATTGCCACCACAAAAGTCACAAGAGACTCCCTGGATGTTTGAAATATTGCTCAATTGAGAATTGAACGTCTTTGTTAACGCATCCATCTTTGCATTTAATACTGCTAGGGTTATTACATCTATCTTTGCATTTAATGCCGCTAGGGCCGCAAGCTCTTCCATTGTCTGTCTTCGGTTCAACATGTGTGTTTCTTTATGTAACATCATGAATTGCCTAAGCCAAATCTAAACCTGCAAAAACAAAAGAAAAGTGTAAAATAGGAAGAAAAAAAAATGCTAGTCTAAGCGAAGAATTTTCAATAGTGATAATAATTAGAAAATTAAACAATTTTCTGGCAACGACGCCAAAAACTTGATCGGATGAATAGTGCAAGTGTACGTCAGTCAAGTTATAGTATAAAGAGTTATCGATCCCACAAGGGATTGTAATTTATCAATTATGTACCACTTAGATAATTTTTCACTAATCTAACCAATTAACAAAAATTTGATTTTTATGTAATTGAACTACTAAACTAATTACTAAACAAATCTAAATTAAGGTTTTAAATAAAATAAGAAAGAATTCTAAGATTTCGATTTCGTCTACCCATTCATAATTAAAGTCAATTGATTTACCATGCAATTTATGTATCTTATCTGTTGTGACAGCGAAATTTCTCAATTTTAGATAAATACCCTATCTCTACGTATAACATTTCTAATTCATCTTACCAGTCACACATTCTCCATGCGAGATTTAAGTAATCTAAAAAGAATTAACGTTATTTGGAAATTTTCGGATTCATTAACTTAATAATTACTACTGTAACCGCACAAGTCACCTTGAATTATCTCTAGCAAAGTTTAACATATGGTTATGCCTTAATTTGCACTCATTAATATTCACCTCTCAGTCCTTCAATTATATGACAGAAGATCATCTAAATAGTAACTAATTATTTAGAAGCATTAAGTTCATAAGACATATATCACAACAAACAGATCATAAAATGCATGATAAAAACAATAACTTTAATTACTCATGAGTAAGATCAATCTAGTCTTAGCATAAAGAAAATTAAAACATATTTACACTACAAAATACAATAGAAAAGATAGAAAAACTCATTAGAAGTCGGCAAGATTTCTTCGTTGATAGCCCTCCGGTCTCTACCTCCTTGAGCTCTAGATCTTCTCTGGATCGTATATTGTATGAATTGTATTTCTCGGCCTGGAAATCTGAGTTATGAGGGAGTTTATATAGGCTTAGTCTTTGGGTCTTATCCGAATTTGATTTTGATTAGATTTTTCACTTGAATAGGACTTTAAAAGCATATAGGAAAGTCCAAAACCGCCTTGGTCAAAACTACCCAGAAAAGTCAATAGAATTCGTGAAAAACTGCACGGGCTGCCTTACGGCCATAAGCTTTGGACTTTGATTTTTGTTTCCTGCTTCGATTCCAGGCAACTTTGTTCGTTCGGGATTAGGTTAACTTCGATTTTTCTCCGAAAATAGGTTTTTTCAAGCCCAATTCTCTGCATTACAAGTCCAATAACAATAAAACATATCTAATCCATTTGATTAATTATTTGTTAGTCCAAACAAAAATATACAAGGCTATTTAATGCATTTTTATAATAAATCAAGAGAATAAACATAAGAAAATATGTATATAAAAAACACTGATCATCCTGCGAAAGCAAGAGGCTGGCCAAATTGCTCCAAGACCAGCACAACATCACTCTTGAGATCGAAAAGCTGAAGGGCAAACAAGTCATGGAGGACGACCGGTCTCTTCAGACTAGTGGCCAACATGAGCGCCCTCGCTCTCCCACATACCACTACTCCCGGACAGTTGAGTCCTGACACCGATCGCCACAACGCTCCCTCCGAAACAAGCAAGCCCGCTCCCAGTCGTCTGAACGGCCTAAGCAGAGGGAACTGGAAGAATATAAAAGGAAGATCAATTCCTTCGAAAAATTATTGGCCGACCGGGGGCAAATGCAAAAGCAGGGGGTGTCGACCTGTCCCTTCACCCGAGAGATTGAAAAAAAGGAGAAGAGAGTTCATCTTGGACTCCCCCCTAACCTACCCGTATATGATGGCCTCACAGACCCGTTTGATTACGTAACAAACTACAAGGCCAGATGAGAGTCTATGGGCACAAATCTCCCACCTTCTACACCATGTTCATCACCACCCTGACGGGAGCAGTGGTGCATTTCATCAAGCACCTGCCCTACAGGACTGTCGGCAATTTCGAAGAGCTAAAAGAAAAATTCCAAGAACAGTTCAGCGGCAGTGCTTACGAGTCGTTACGCACACCAGCCCTAGCAGGGATCATCCAGTGGGACAATGAGCCGCTCAAAGAGTTCATTTCTCGCTTCAAGAGCACCATGGCCTAGGTCGCCCAACTGGACCAAAAGCAAGCCGAGATGTTATTGCAAGCCGGGCTCCACCGACAAAGATCTCGCACCCTCCTGGCCGACCTGATCAACTCACCTCCATCCGACGTTTATGACATTCTACGCCAGGCGGATGTACAAATTAGGATCGAAAACAAGCTTGGTGACTACAATCCGTACCATGTAGCCCATACCAACTCAAAGCCAGCCGGGGAGCCATAACCCAAGCCAAGTTGGGAATGTTATAAGAAGAATGAGCCCAGCTCTCCCCGAACATCCAAACGGCCCCGGAGAAACCAAGCTAAGGAATACACCCCACTCAATATGGCCCACCCCACCATCCTTGCAGCCATCCGGAATGAAGCCTGGTTCTGAGCACCCAAGAAGATGACCGTCCCAGAGAACAAACGGGACATGTCAAGATATTATGAATTTCACGAGGATCATGGCCACACCACCAACGAGTGCTACTCCCTCATGGACTACCTAGAGCAAAGAGTGCAGGATGGCCAAATACCACATTTCGTGACAGCCCCCCAAATCCCAGCGCAGATCATGGCCCTACCCACAGGCCCCACAATCCACGTGATTTACGGCGACTCGAGTACAGGCGGGCCATCCAACACTGCACGAAAGAACTATGAAAGAAGCATCTACAACGTCGACGCCCCCACCAAATGAATGAAGACCTCTCTCGTCCCGCCGATTACCTTCACCAGCGCCGACTATGACAATGTGCGCCATCCCCATGATGACGCCCTCATCATAGACGCCCGGATCGGCCTCTACAATGTCAAGTAGACCCTGGTGGACATCGGAGCGTCGAGCGACATCCTGTACTACTCAGCCTATGCTCAAATGGACTACTTTATCATGAGCATAAAACCTCCGGAGACCCCAACCATCTACGGGGTGCATAACAACCCGGTCCCTGTGTTCGGCATGATCACTGTCCCCACCATTTTCGGGACTTTCCTCCTCCAAATGACCGTCCCGGTTAAATATTATATTTTGAGGGTGGAAAGCTCCTTGAATGCAATCATAGGCCGAACCACACTGAGCAAGCTTCAAGTCATGGTCTCAATCCCGCACCTCAAGATGAAGTTTCCTACCGATTACGACATTGGCGAGAGTCGAGGCGACCAATCTATCTCCCGAAACTGCTATGTCCGGTTGCCCGACTTTCATCCCATCAAAGACTTTGCCAAATCCAAAGCAGTCCCCTCCACTACCAACGCAGCCAGACCGACTAAAGCAACCGGTCCTTCCGAAGCAAACAAGGTGATGACTGTAAAAGTTGAGCCTTTCAACGAAGCCTGCAGCCAGCCAATTACCGAACCTGTCGACGATACGGAAGAAGTGGAGCTCACTCTTGGGCGGCCCGATCAAAAAATAACAATCAGCTCCGTCTCGCCCTCATCAACCTCATCTGGGTGTATGCCGATGTCTTCGCTTGCACTCTCGACGAAATGCCGGGAATTGATGAACACATAGCAATCCATAAGCTAAATGTCGATCCCCGACATAAACCAGTGAGACAAAAGCATACAAACATGACCCTCGAGCGACAGCAGGCCATCGACGAAGAAGTGGACAAGCTGCTCAAAGCCAGGTTCATCTACGAGATCGAATGCCGACTGGGTGTCCAATGTGGTACTGGTCAAAAAGCACAACAAAAAATGGAGGATGTGCGTCGATTACACCGACCTGAATAAAGTGTCCTAAAGATGCTTACCCTCTATCCAATATTGACTAGCTAATCGACGCCATAGCTGGAAGCCTTTTTCTTAGTTTCTCGGACGCATTCTCCGGATACAATCAGATCTACATATGGCCAGGGGACCGAGAAAAGACCGCCTTCATTACACACCGTGCGGTGTATGCTTACAAGGTGATGTCGTTCGACCTAGTCAATGCGGAAGCGACCTTTCAACAGCTCGTCAACAGAGTATTCGCCCCCCTAACTTGGCCGGAACATGGAAGTCTACGTCAACGACATGATCGTCAAAAGTAAACAAAAAGTCGATCATCTTGCCGATCTGCGCGAATGCTTCAACAACCTCTGTGCCCACAAAATGAAACTCAACCCGACCAAATATACTTTTGGCATCTGCGACGGTAAGTTTCTTGGCTACATGGTTAGCAGGAGAGGTATCGAAGCAAATCCCAAAAAAATCTAAGTTGTCATCAACATGTCTCCCCCTCGAACTATCAAATAGGTACAAAGGCTAACCAGTTGGATTGCGGCACTTAGGCAATTCATCGCCTGCTCGACCGAACGGTTCCTCCCCTTCTTTCAGTCCCTCAAGGGGGCAAAAATTTCGAATGGACACCCTAGTGTCAGAAGGCTTTCGAAGACTTGAAGACATACCTGGTCTCACCGCTTCTACTCGCCTAGGCCCTGTCAGAGGAAGACTTGTACCTATATCTGGCAGGCACTCCCCGGGCAGTTGGGGTTGTTCTCGTCCGGGAAGACCAAGGGCAACAACATCCTATCTACTACATCAGCCATGCCCTCAAAGACGCTGAGACCAAGTACCCCAATGTGGAGAAGTTCACGCTTGCACTCATAATAGCCTCCCGGAAGCTCAGGCAATACTTCCAAGGAAGAACCGTCAACGTGCTGACCGATCAGCCGTTAAGGAAAATCCTTTATAAGCCTGAGCTGTCTGGTCGCCTTGTCGGGTGAGCTGTCGAACTGGGCCAATTTCACCTCCAGTACCTTTCCCGAAAAGCCATCAAGGGACAGGTCTTCGCAGATTTCATCATAGAATACGATTTCCCAAAAGACCCCCAACCTTCCGCTCTGAGGTTGGCCGTCCGAATGAGGAATCCATACAACCATGGAGGCTCTTCGTTGACGGCTCTTCAATCTCCTCGGCCTCCGGAGCAGGAATGATCCTCATCAGTCCAAAGGGATTCGAAGTGCGATAGACAATCCGCTTCGATTTCCCCGCCACCAACAACGAAGCCGAGTACGAAGCCCTACTTGCTAGGCTACGCCTCGCACGGCAGCTGCAAGCGAAGAACCTAAAGATCTTCAGCGATTCCTACCTGGTCGTCCAGCAAATTACGGATAACTACCGGGCGGTAGACCCCAGAATTGTAAAATATTTTGCCAAGTCTAGCTCCCTCTTGGCCACATTCAACTCCTACACCATTCAAGCCATCCTCAGCGAAGGCAACACTGTAACCGACACCTTGTCAAAACTGGCAACCACAGGCCAGGCTGCCCTTGAAGGAGCCATCTACCTGGACACCCTGGACCGGCCAAGCATCAAGGAGCCCCAAGTCCTTGTAGCATCGGAGGCCCCCGACTAGCATGCCCCATTGATCGCCTACCTGGACTATGGGATCTTCCCGGAAGACAAGACTAGAGCCAGAAGACTGAAGTTTAAGGCGGCCTTATTTGTGATGATGGACGACACGCTATACAGACGAGGGTTCATTGCTCCCATCCTCTTATGTGTTGGCCCTTCACAGGCTGGGACCATCCTCGAAGAAGTCCACAACGGCAGCTGCAGTAACCACATTGGAGGGAAAACTCTAACCGTCAAGATTACTCGGGTCGATTACTACTGGCCAACTATGCTGCAGGACTCCAAAGACTTCGTCAAGAAGTGCAAAGCCTACCAGCTCCAAGCCAATATTCCGCTCCAGATGCTAAAGCAACTCTCCTCAATCATAGTCCCCATCCCCGTTGTAGTATGGGGAATAGACCTCATAGGGCCATTTCCAACTTCGTTCAGAAGCTTTCGATATGACATTGTAGCGGTCGACTACATGACCAAATGGGTGGAAGCCAAGCCTCTAAAGAACATGACCGCTCGGTCGTGCCAGTAATTCTATAAAAACGAGGTTGTAATGAGATTCGGCGTCCCCAAACTCCTTATATCTGACAATGACACCCAGTTCGTTGACCAAAACTTCGAAAAATATCTGGCTGATATAGGTATCAAACACTGTCGAGCAGCGGTTAAGCACCCATAAGCTAATGACTAAGTTGAGGTTACGAACATGAGAATACTGAGTGGAATCCGTCGGCGGTTGGAGGGCGCCCAAGGAAAATGGTACAATGAACTACCAACTGTCCTGTGGGCCTACCGTACCACCCTTCGGTCCACCACTGGCGAGATACCCTTCAAAATAGCCTACGGATTCGAAGCGGTCATTCCAATTGAGAAGGAGATACCCACCCCACGGCATCTCTATTTTGACGAAATCTTCGATAATAGCGTTGCTCGGGCGGACCTACTTCTTAGATGAAATAAGGGATACTACAGTCTTGCGCATGGCCCAGCTCAATCTGAGCCACCATCGCCTCGAGGTGGACCGAGCAAGGCAAGCTGCATCAAACTGGGAAGGCCCTTACATGGTCTCGGCAGTTCTTCGCCCAGGTACGTACTCCCTTAAGGATATTGCTACGAACAAGATAACCCATAACATGTCATCCACCTCAAAAGGTACTACCCGTAGTTATTTTCAGTAGGGTAATTTTCATTGCACGACCATGCATTGTAACAGTTCGCTCGCATGCATCCGACAAACTTGTGTCAACGGTCGGGCAATTCTCATTACACGACCAAACATTGTAACAGTTTGCTCGCCTACATACGACGAACTTTCTTATGAATAAAAACGTCTTTAAACACAATCAAATGACTCATGCTTATGTTTCACTTATACGCTCTATTCGCACGGTCATAAACACTTGGTTCGAGGAGCACAAGTAAACTAACAATGCCTACGTCTCACTTATACGCCTCATCCGTGCGACCATAAACACTTGGTCCGAGGGGCACGAGTAGACTAATCACAATTATGTTTCACTTCCCACCCGCACGCCCGAAACACCCGGCCCGAGTGCACAAATAAACATAATCGCAATGCAAACTCCTTGGCACGCTTATGTCACTTCCCACCTGTGCGCCTCACACTTGGCCCCGTTGCATAAGTAAACATAATCACAAGGCACTAATTTCAACTGGTCCTATCCGCCCGGTCTGGGAGGCAATTATAATTCTTAATCCGACACTACTCCCACAATCACTCATAAGTTTCACCATGCATAAGTCAAACTATAAGCATAGTCAAATTGGGGGGCATACCGCGGATAGCCGCCTGGGTTACTTGGCTTAATTAAACAACACAATTTAATTCAAAATCAGGACCCAGACGTTCGACCGGTATTTCAAAAATAAACTTGTTCTTTCATTCTCCCGGGTAACACTTAATTATTTTACAAAATGCCAAATTGTTTACACTTAGTGGATTTTATCAGATTTTACCAATCTTTATCAAGTCCCGAGTTGTTTAAACTTGTCAATTTTCTCAAAATAAGTTAAAAGTTACTGACCGGATTCAATTTGAAAGAATTAAGTCTTATATAGGTACCGGGCTTAACACTTGGTGAAACTTTTCAGTTTTAACCATTTACTGAGTTATCTTATATAAGTGTCAGGCTCAACACTTGGTGAAAATTTTCAGTTTCAACCATTTAATGAGCATTCATTATCTATCCGAACGGAAGCAAAAAGAAACAACAACAATGGAATTCAAATTTAAATTTTATTAACAATTCGAAAGAATTACAATAGAAATTGAATTTACATTTCATTAACAATTTGAAAGAATTACAAGTTTACAAAGAAGATCCAGGGCCCTATCCTAATATTTCATAACCCAACCTTGGAGGCTGGTCGGATGAACAGTGCAAGTGTACACCAGTCAAGTTATAGTATAAAGAGTTATCGATCCCACGGGGAATTGTAATTTACCAACTATTTACCACTTAGATAATTTTTCACTAATCTAACAAATTAACAAAAAATTGATTTTTATGTAATTGAACTACTAAACTAATTACTAAACAAATCTAAATTAAGGTTTTAAATAAAATAAGAAAGA
>JAUMHB010101130.1:0-29633 GCA_032359685.1 Pittosporum tobira
CCGGATTTTTGTAATATTGATTGTCAATAGCTTGCGGGGTTACAGGATAACTGTGTTGGGCTCTGGAATCTGAGAGCAAAATGCTATCAACTGCTGAGCATATTTGTTTTAGTGTGAAAATTACCTTTCTGTTCCTAAAAGACAAAAATGCCCTTCAAAATATTTGCATTGTCGGAAAAATGTGAATATTTCGGCCAAAATTAGAATTAAACTCGCCGAAAGGTTTAATTTCAAAAAATGTATGAACATTGAGGTTCAATTTCAAAAAAAAAAAATAATTCAGAGTTCAATGTCTAAAAGTCATAATAACACAGGGTCAAAATTACCTTTAAGCCTTTTTTTTTTCTTTTTTTGGGTTTTTAATGAATGTCACTTTGTCAATCAAAATTAAAAAAAAAAAATTGTTCTGAAATTATTGCTTCAAATAAAATGGTTCCTGAAAATTGATTGAATTTTGTCAAGCCCTTGTACCAGAACAACACACAGGATAGAGCAAATTAAAATCACTGTCATGTAAGTTTAGAAAATTACTACTTACATGGAAGAACTACAAGGCAGTTTTTTTTTTTTTTTAACAAAGGCAGCTGCACAAACCAAAAACATTTACTGTTTAATCTTCTTCCTCATCTGTAATAAATTTTCCAGTCCCGGGATTCAATGCGGCGAAGAAGAAGAAGGCGACATTGAACAACACCAGAGGTTCAATATCGCTGATTGGAATTCCAGTCTCAATGTTTAGCTGTGCCAGAGCGCCCTTCCCTGTTATGATCTCTCCGATTAAAGAGAACGCAATTCCCAATTGAGCCAACCTTCCAACAAATAGCTCATTCGACTTTGTGAACCCGAACAGTGGACCTAAAAGAGGAAAACACAAGATTATCAGATGTGTTACACCGTGTTAGACTAATATGTAAAAAATATCGTCAAATGGAATTCTCATTTTGGGATTTGGGACGGAGAGTATGACGACTTAAACAAGATACCACGATACAGGGAAGCATTTTGATGGACATTCGAAGATTTCCAAATGAATTTTTTTTTTCCCCGTAATTATGTTCTTATACCTCTTTATACATGAGAAATTTGCCTAGAGAATTCATCTTCTTTTTCATTCTTAAAGCTCGTTGAAGCTATCAATAACAAAAATAAAACTGAAGCAAAATATAAAATTATAAAAGAAAGTTGGAATATAATAATGATACTGCTATTTATTTTTTAAGTCCATAACGAAATTGATGCTATATTTGTAATTTTATTTCGTAAATGACGTAAAATTTCCAAAATATCATTATTATATTCTATCTTAGATTGAGTAGAGTATATTTAATTTCTAGTTAATGCTAATGATTTGCATGTAATTTACCTCCTTCTTTGAGACCCAATGCTGATCTTATTCCTTTGCCGGGAGGGATGACAGCCCCTCCAATGCCTGTGGGAGGGTCATCAACAAACTTACCACGGTCACCTAAAGCTCCTATCGCTCCAAGTAGAGTGAAAAGGATAAAGAAGAGAAGAAGAGGCTCAGCTTCGTAAATTGGAATTCCGGTTTCCAAATTCAGTTGTGCTAGAATTCCTTTTCCCGTTACCGCTTCTCCCAACAAGGAAGCCTGCAAATCTCAGAAAATTTATGTGAAATACACAACACTTTTATTTTTCCCGTTTGTTTTTTTAATTTTTTTTTTTTTTTCATTTGATGAGTAAAAAGTAGGCAAGTAGTTGATAAACCTCCTCTTTTTTTTTTTTTTTTGGGGAGAGAGGGGGGAGGGGGGTGGTTAATTGACAAATCAAACTCATGTGAAAAAGGTAATACAAAGTAATGTGTTAGAAATCATAGTTGTAAGAGAATAGGTCAATAAAATCTTTTAGTTACAAAGACGACAAGTCTTATGATTTGGAACGGACGGAGAACAAACTAAATCTTGGAAATACAGTCCCCTCACTGCCAAAAATTATAGCAGCTGGTCCTCACATTTTGAAAAATCTGACTCCTCTTCTCCGATAACATACTCTAATATTTAACATATTCCATCCGTTCAACTTATAATATTTTATTTTCTATTTTTATTTTATTCAATTTTAATTGTGCTCTTCCCTTTCTCATACTATTTGTAGTTATATATTTCCCATTTCCCCCACTCTTTTTCTTGAAAAATAAACATTTTAAAAAAATATAATTCTCATTAATCCACTTAACTATCACTTTATATCTAATTTCTCTTTTTTATTAAGGCAATTCAATGTGGACGGAGGAAGTAGTATATATATACAGGGGCTCATGGTTTGTTTTCAAACGCTGTGAGAACCCCATATAACTTGCATATTGATCAATACTGTCATCAATGAGAATGCTAGTTAGAAAATGGTGAATATAATTACTCTCCATTGTATTTAACCACTAGAATTAATATTTCGAAAGAATTAATTAATTACTGTTTTCACCCTGTAGAGAGTCTCTAATCTTTTCTACATATTTGCTTGTTTATATGTATATATATATATATATATATATAAGCACCAGTTCTATAGATTTGTTGGTACATATAGGAGTATAAGTTTAAATTAAAAGTGAGTGACGCAAATAGTAAAATAGTCAACAGGTCAAACTCCGTTTTTGAATCAAATCAAATAAGTGCAGCAGGTAGAGGAGAGAGATTTACTCACAGCAAACCCAATCATAGCGACTCGGCCAACAAAGAGCTCATTTTGCTTGGTAAAACCAATGCCTCCTGAGGTCCCAAATATACCATCTTCAACCTTCGGCTTAGGTTCTGGGGCCTGTAACATTATTACCCATAAATCAAAAACTAAATAAAATAATAACATAATGCTGGTTAATTAATTGTTCAGCTAAAGGAATTCATTAATTAACTAACTTATTTTTTGGTATATTTGTCGTCCATAATCTATTAACAAATAAGTCTTACTACATAACAATGTATGTGTGCGTATGTGAAGGAGCAGAATCTATAGCTAACTAGTTAGATAACTAAAATAATCATACGTATTCGTTCATTTTTTATTCAACGAACAATATTATAATTTTAAAAAATCTTACGCGTAAAAAATTATTCACAAAAAATTTGTACACGCCGATTAAATGACCGTATTACACCCATTTTGCTTAACATGTGTGTGGCAAGTCATGCCACGTCTCTCATTTTTCCACCAGAAGCTAAGAAGTGCTGCTGGATTAATTAATTAAAAGGATTTTTCAATTAGAGCAGTGAGAGAAAACGTGAGGGAGCATATGCGGAGAGAGCTAAAAAAGTTAGGCAAGACATATATAAGCATCGTTCCCCGTTTTGAGGAGAAGAAGGATTTACAGGAAAATATTACTGTAGTGAGAGAGTGATTGAAGGTCTCACGTTTTGGAGTTGCATGCTCAAAATATTACTGTACGCTCAGTAAAAAAGTCAACCTTTTAAGGAGTATTATTTTTTGGCCCGTACACCACGTGTCAAATAGACTACATACTATTTTTTTTAAGTTTTCTTTAATAATTTTTCTCTTTAATAAAAAAAAATAAATGAATATGATAATTTTGATTATTTACTCGATGTGGACTATAAATTTAGCCATATATATATATATATATATATATATATAACAAATTAAGAAAGTAAAAAAAAATAAAAATGGCCCAATCTTGTGCCGAGAAGATATATACAATGGCATACGAGCGGTATACCGCACATATGATGCCATCTATTTTTAAAAAAACGTTTAATTTTCTTGAAGGTATCTGAAATAGTGAGAGTATTTTGTAACACTACCTTCTTGACGGGAGCTTTAGCTTTTGATTTGAAGAGAGCAGAAGTTCTGAATGCCGATGACGAAGAAGAGTTTGAATTAATAGGAGGCGGCAATAAGAAGATGTGGGAAAATGGCTTGGGCTTAAGTCTGTGAAGTAACGGCTGTGATCTTCTCAAATGATCGACTGCATGGCCCGATACAGAGGTGCTTGACATGAGTAGCATGGTTTGAGCCATGGCTACCACCAATCTTCGGCTTCTGTTTGCTGGAGAGGAAGGAGGAGACGATGCAATAATATGTTTGTTAGAATAATGAAAGAAAGAATGTGTGTACGAGAAGAGATTTTTTATTTATTTATTTATCAAGAGATATTGTGGATAGGATCTGAATCTTGATGGGTGTTTAGGCTGACCACGTCAGTTGTTTCATTGGTTTCGATATGGGACTAGTAATTTGTGGCATACAACTTTTATTACCTGTGCTAGACCCAACAAATGTCGGGTACCCGCAGCCTGTCCAGTCCACCCATTAAATTGTTGTGCTTTAAAGTTGTTTGTACTTTTATATTTACAACTCGTTTGGTTGTCATGTTTAAATATTATTAAATTTAACTATAATAATATAAAAAATATATAATATTATAAATTGAACTTTTAATAATAATAATAATAATAATAATATATTTAACATATTCTTCAAACTAAAAAACTTATATCAATAACTTAAAAATTAAATTATAATATTTAAATATTTAATAATAGTAATAATAAGAGGTAAGAAAAAATTGTAGTTTGTGGACAATAATAGATAACGAAAAGGAAGAATAATCAAATTATAACTTTACTTGTGATATCTATCTATTATATAAAGTGAGAGGAAAATAAAGTTATGTCAAGTTATTTTAATTTAAAGTGAATTTATTTTATTTTATAATTTAAAGTCAATGTTGTAGAGAGTTATTTTATTTTATTTTATCTATCTATTATATAAAGTGAGAGGAAAGTAAAGTTATGTCACGTTAAATAACTAAAATATCTTTCAAATTAAAACTGAAAATAACATTCAATATTTTCTCTCTCTAACTTCTAAACAGTTTTTAATTTTTTTTAATTACACTCACACACATAGTGTGTGCTTTTAATCGAGTAGTAATAACTAGCTAGAAAACTCATATTTGTGAGTTAATTTGAGAAATATTCATATTTGAATCAGTTTACAACTAAGATTCATGTTATGTTTTAAAAAAAGAATTTGCATTATAAAAGAATAGTATATTTATTTGGATAGCCTTCGTATAAGAGTTAAAATAGTTTGTTATTATAATGAAGTGCATGTATTTAATAATGCATTTTCATCAAGTAATTCTTTTCATATAAATTATACTATTATTTTCTTACATAATTGGCAATTAAGGTAAATACTAACAATAATAAAAAAATTTAAATTTCTTAAAAATTAATGACATTATTTCGTAGACATTACTAATTTCACCTACTAGTTACATACGAACTCCCGAAAAATAATTATAGATTACACAATTAAGATCATGACCGTCTAGATGAAACTCACACCCCTTTATTTTCATCAAATAGGCTCCCAATAATTTTAGCTAACCTAAATAGTGCTTTGAGATCCCAAACATTTTAGATAACTAAAAGATTTAAAAATAACACTAAAATAGTAAAGAAGATTCCCAACAAATTTATATTAACCATTTACAAAACTTTAGTTGGCATCTTGGCGACAAATATTATCCTATTATCTAAAAGTTCTACATTTCATTGCACCAATATTTTAATTAATTAAAATTATTCAATTATATCTGAAAGATATTTTATAATCATCATCCTATAGTATTAATCCACAAGATCAACGAGAAAATTATTAAATTTTTTTCTAGAGCATAAATAAATAAAATAAAAACCTTCATAAGAAAATAAAGGAAATATATATATCTTTTGAACAACAAAACTAAAGAGATGATGAACCAAAGAGAAAAACAAAATGTCTTCAAGAATAATTTGAATGAGTATATGGTTTAATAATTTTTATGGAATATATACTATTCTTTAGTAATAAGACCTTATTACTTAATCAGACGGTTTCGGTGCAAGAGTTAACAATTTTCTTTCATTCTATATTTGTGAATTAGTAATAATTCTTAGGGATTTCAAAATTTTTAAGTTCATAGTAGAATTTCATTTTCACTACTAGATATATTAACCAATTTAAATATATTTATTTAAAAAAATTTCAAAATTTAAAATCCTAAGTCACTATATATATACTAACCAATTTCAAAATTATTTTTAACCTATTCTTTCAATGATACATATTAAAGATCTAAAGTAGCTAATTATTCTTTTTTATTTTGTTATAAAATATATCGATCACAATCTTAATTATTCCAAAAAAATGTTTACAAATTAGTTATTATTACTAACAACTAAAAATATTCTTAAAACATTATCAGCAAAAAAACTAATCAAGTTTATACTACTTAATTGATTTATAATTGTAAATAATCAACATACTTAAAAAAAATGTCTTTATATGTTATTTGAAAATTCCAAGTTTTAACACTATTTAACACAAATTTAAAATTGGGTACTCCCGAAGTCTTTAGTTGACCTAATTAATTAAAAGAAATCATGTTATAATTTATAGGGTTAGTACAATAATTATCTTCTTAATGCAAATTGAACATATTCAAACTGAACTAATCTAAAGGATTCATATTGCAATTCATATTCTTACAACTATAAATATCATTCTTACTCCAAATTGGATTTTAGTTTTAGATAATTATACCATCAATCAATAATAAAGTCCAGCATAATAAAATAAAAAACAATGTAAAATTATATACTCTCTTCATTCTTTAAAACAAAATGACTTAATGCAGGGTTTACAAATTAAGAAAAATTATTTTTTAAGAGATAGAAACTATTAGTTACTCTACTACCCTAAATATGGCAACACAAATTTTAACAAACCAAAAATTATATTACGGCCCACCTTTTAAGAGTATAAAAAATATTTCACAACAATACTCTTCCTTTCGGTCAAACATTACTAATCTTTATTAAATAATTCTTAAAAAATAATTTTATTCTAATTGCAATTATGGTAGCATAGAATAATGGTAGCGTATAATAAATTAAGAATTTCATTGTGGAGAAGAACATGAGAAAAAAGACATGTTAATGGAACTAAAATACTAAATTATATTTTTACCTTTTATTAATGAAGTTCAAAAATTTACTTTCAAAAAATTAGCAAAGGATTGTCCCTCACTAGAATTATTTTGCGCCAAATCTTAATTTTTCACTTCAAGTTGTGAAGAAAATAAATAAATTTATGAAGGATACTTGTTTCACTCTACTTATTTTTCGAATGAATTTTATTCATTCAAAAATGCATTTAGTGAAAAAATTAACTCCTTCACAAGTTTTTCTTCATTACATCTTCTTTTGCTTGTAGTGCTGGTACAAGTGATAATATATATGATATATATTTATTTATTTCTCAAACACTAATATTATGGTACAAATCTACTACTTCCAATAATAATAATGAGACTTATATTCCATTAGGAATTCTAAATAAATAATAATTAAATTATTTATTTAGGACTCTTAATCTCAATATATTTTATCCAATAACTAAGCCCAAATGGATGTCTTCTATTAACATAATCTTCTGCACACTGATTCTGTTTCGCAATTACAATTTGGTATACTTAAAACAGTTCCCAAATTGTACCTTACGGAAATATAAACAATTTTATAAAATAGAATAATTCAACTTTTCAAATCTAAAAACTTGCTAGTTTCCTCTACTTTTGCAGAAAACTTTCACATACTACTAGTAACAACCATCATCAATTTTGAAAAGAATGTCAACCTGCTAGTTTCCTCCCCTTTTGCAGAAAACTTTCCATACTACTAGTAACCACCATCATCAATTCAGAACCCCAAGCACCCTGAATCCGAGGTTCCGATGTGTCAAAATACTGAACTTAACATGCCAAAAATTAACCTTTTATATACCCTATTGCATAAAAGTAGATTATAAGCTCTTTTAATCAGAAATCCAAATGTGAATCAAGACTCTCCAATCTTCACAGACGGTTCGGGCAGGCCCGCAGGACTGGAATTCTGAAAAGAAGGAATGTCTGGCTTGTTCTCTTTATCTACCGTTGTAACCCTACTTGGCTGGTTATCTATATTCTCTTTTATTATTATTTTTTTTTTATTTTAATTGGTCCACGTGTCACTCCCATTATTCATCAAAGTGCAAATAAATCTCTAATTTTTATTTATCTATTTATTTATTTATTTATTAAAAAGCTGATCTCATGTGTACAATAGTTTACCACATCTTTATCTTTGTGATAAAATTAACCTTTTTTGAAAGTCTATCGTTTTATAGATGATTCTTATTAATTTCAACGTTCTTAATGCTATGACGCTATTTGTTTTGTCAAAATGTAACCCATTTTTAACTTTGGGTAAAATACCCCTAAAGAAGTAATACTTTAATTTGTAATTTCTCTACATACATAGATTGCCTTACAAATTAACTCAATATTCATTTCTTTATCTCAAACGAATCACATAAACATTTTCATTGTACTAGTTGACGACCCTGGTCAACTTAACTTTTACCTTACACATTTCACTACAGATAATTTTTATCAATTCACATCATTGGCAACATTTTATTTCACACATCACATACAATTTTCAATTATTCACATCATTTACACATACATAAGATACATATTTCATAGAGAATACACACAATCAGGGTTTGGGATGTCACACAAACAAACATGTAATTAAATGTACCTGCCGAGTGTGATGAAGCTGATTTCTCCTTATTTGGTTCGAAAATTGCTTGAGTTGTTGCAGCTGATTGTCAGTCAAGCCCAAATTGAAGATAGAACCAGATAGAGTAGTAGTTTCTATATTCACTGTAATACTCCAAAATTATAAAAATAATATTTTTCTTTAAAAGTATAATATTTTATAAATTGTAATTTATTGAGTTAGAAATATTTGATTAAATTTGAATTTTATTATTTTGGCGATAGAATTTTAGTGCCTTGAGATTTATTCAAAATAAAATACGAAATAATATTGAATTAATATATTAGTGAAATTTCTTTTGGATTTTTAATAAATATAGAATTTGTCAATATAATTATATTATATAAAAAAAATATAAATATAAATAAACACTTATAGGAGGATTAGGATTTCCATATATTAAAGTTGTAACAAAAGAGACAAAGGTTAGGAGATTTTCAAACAAGTATTTGGATTTGGTAGAGATCGTTATAGGTATGGTGTCCGTTATTTTCCTTTGTTATTCCCAATTTGTTGGTCATATCCTGAAATTTTTAGTCATGTTGTTAAATTCGTATGATGGAGATTGTCCCAAAATAGGGCTAGGGTTTTCACCTTAGCCCTAATTAGGGTAACGTGGTATTCCACGTGGCAGCCCAGCCGACCGGCCATCTCCAAGGCTTGGCGATCCGCTTCACCCAAAGGAGGATCGGTCCCAGCTCTCGGCCTCCAGAAGGTTCAAGATCGGCCATCGGCTTATGAAAGGTCTTGCACTTGCTTCAGCCCGGTCGGACCATCAACGCCGGGGACTTGCAAACTATGCACATTGAGCCCAGGCCTTCTCAGATAGCAGGCCCGATCCACCCCATTGATTGGGCCTGACTCTGCCTGGTTCGGGTCAAACTCCCCAAAGGCCATAAAATAAGTTCCAAGGCGATGTCCAATCAGCTGCCTAACCTTGCAGCCCTATCAATTTAAATGAGGCGTGTCATACCTGTTGTCAACTCACAGCAGGGCACCATGCCTACTTTATCAAGTTGTGGGTCAAGACAAACTCTACAAATAACACCTCATCTTCACAGAGAAGGGGATCGAAAAAAACTTAACAAAAGAGTCTAAGCTTTGCAAAAATACAAATATTCCGGTAAACCCTTCCCCCTCCCACTTAATATTCAGATTATCGTCTTAATCTTCGCTAACTTAACATCGGAGAGGGGAACAAGGGAACAAACCCCCCATGTTGCCCGCATTTCAAGTGAGCTCACTCTTATTGACGGGTGTCTAGCTGAAAACAAGGTTTGGACTTGGTCAAAGGTCGGGTTGGTCTCAACATCTTACAACATTCATTATAACTCCGATTTATTCGATTCTTAATTCTACAGAACAATTACTAAAATTTACACAAGTTATATGTTTTAAGTTTTTCAAAATTCCTAGTCTAAGTGTGACTAAAACATCAATTTCAGTAGCTAGTTTGTTCACTAACGAAATTTAATATATTTCATTGTTTAAATCATAGAAAATTTCATCTTTCGTCAAATTATTTGATTCTTATCTTTATGGAAATATATTGATATTTCATAAAAGCTTTATTCTTTGATTTATATCTAAATATTTAATATAAATTATTAAATTTCAAGTTTTCTAATACTAGCTCTGCTGTAGCTTTTATTTTGACAAATTCTATCATGTATATTCTAATTTCGTTTTCTAAACTGTTAATAACTGAAACTGAGTGAATTATATAATTTTGAAATCCTTGAAGAGTCTACTATAATGTTTATGTTTTGACTTTTTAATATTTATGGTTTGAAACTGGTCATAACTGAACTTTTTCATAACTACTGTAGTAGATTTTCAGTAGTAAATTCTTAATTTTGAATTTTGATAACTTTATGATTTTAAATCCGATGTGAGTCATTGTTGAGGCTAAATTGGACCCCTTGAAGTATAGTATCTGATGGTATTTTCATATCTATAAACTTAATTTAAGATGATACTGATATGGTCAGATGAATGGATTGAGATCTTAAGAATACTTGGACAGATTTGGGATTATAACTTTTATAGATTGTGATTGACTCTCGAAAGCTTAAGTGAACATTTGGGTTGGTTTAGAAGTATTGTTTTGATCTGTAAAGTTATTATGGTAAATTTTTTAGATTGTGACTAAGGATTTAGTTGGTACGGTTGTACTTTTAAGAGTGAGTCTTTATGGATTCAAGTGTATGTGAGTGAGTTTACTTGTCAGGTACGGATTTCATACTTCAATCCTTTGATTTTTTTTTTATTTCTAAATGATTTGATATTTGAGATATTTATTTACTATTGATGTTTGAGATATTGATTTATTATTAATTTTTGATATATTAATTTATTATTGAATTATCGAACTAACGAATATTTAAACAATCGAATTTTGAAAATTGGTACTTCGGGTACAACTGAACTAAGGTTCCACTGCCAGTGATGGTGCTAAAGGTTCTTGGGCTAGTGCAGGATGAGCGGTTAGGCCTAGTGGTCATGACTCATCGAATTTGAACAGTCTGGTAGGGTTGTATTGGACAAGCCACTATTTTCTATATCTTTAGACCATTTCATTTGGATGACCGATGAAAGTGGGATTTTTGACTCCACTAGTATGCTATGTGGCCACATGGATGCTAGTGGTGGATTTTTGGACTGCTCAGGTTTTTATGCTATATAAATTTAAGATATAATATTTTATTAAAATTATATTATGAAAAGATTTTACTTCGTTTTGAAACCATTTTTGTTTGTACATGTGTGCTTCCATTTGATACGTTTGCTTTCGTTTCTTATTAATCTATTCATGCGAATTCATTACTTTTTTTGATCTCTATTATTCGTTTTGTGGTCTACGAATTTTCTAATATGTATATGAGCTTTTTGCTCATTGTCGATCTTTGTATTTTAATACCCTTAGCAGGTAATCGAGGAACTTTGGGATGTGTGAAGAGCATACCTACTATTGATCCAAATAAATAGAGTTTTGTATTATTGAGTAGCAAGGACTAGATTTTGTAATTTTATTAGAGATTTTTGTTTACTTGTAACCTTATGAGATTATAAAGAGATTGCTTGTGGGCTTTAGTGCACCTGATATGTTCGAGGTTTAGCTTGTTTTATAGTTAATGCTCCCTTTCTGTCTGTTCAGAAAGGGGGTGTCATGGAGATGGTATTAGAGCTATAGTAATGATTTTGTAGACGGATTTTTAGCTTGACTTGTGAGTTATGAGTAATACACCACTGGGTAAGCATAGGAGATGTGAGTTTGATAAAATGTGAGGTGTGGACTTAAGGTAATGGGTTGTATTCTTGGGTATCATTAGAATGGAATGATTATGTTTAGAGAATGGTGTGTGAAATTTGGAGTTCAAGTTTTATGATCTTGGGGTTCTTAAGTACTTATAGAATAAGCAAAGAGGTATGAGATTTAAGGTTTGTGGTGTTCGTATTTTGGAAAATAGGTTTGGTGGAAATTGAAACTTTAAGGTTAAGTTTGATAATTTTAGGATACTAAATATTTATTTAATAAGATGTTGACGTCAGAAAAGTGAATCATCAAAATTGCATATTTCGAGGAATAAGCACAATTAGTATTTTGATTCCAAGGACAGAATCCTTTGTATGAGGGAGGTAGTGTAACATTTTGTAAATTTTGGGGATTAAGTTCTTTTTATGTTCTTGATGAAATATTTCGTAAGGGGGAGGGGATATAATACCCCGGAATTTTTACAAAATATTTTTATTTAAAAGTATAATATTTTATAAATTATAATTTATTGAGTTAGAAATATTTGATTAAATTTGAGTTTTATTATTTTTGGGATAGAATTTTAGTGTCTTGAGATTTATTAAAAATAAAATACGAAATAAAATTAAATTAATATATTAGTGAAAAAAATATTTTGGGATTTTTTATAAATATAGAATTTGTCAATAGAATTATATTATATAAATAAATATAAATATAAGTAAATATTTATGGGAGGATGAGGGTTTTCATATATTAAGAAGTTGTAAGCGTCAGAAAGAATACAAAATAGAGATGTGGCTCTAGAACAGAGAGAGCATGGCGGAGAGCAAGAGAGACAAATGCTAGGAGATTTTCTAATAAGTATTTGGATTTGGTGGAGATCATAATAGGTATGGTGTCCGTTATTTTCCCTTTGTTATTCCTAATTTGTTGGTAATATCCTAAAATTTTCAATCATGTTATAAAATTCGTACAAAATTCATTATAACTCCGATTTATTCGATTCTTGATTCTACAGAACAATTATTAAATTTATACAAGTTTTATGTTTTAAATTTTTCAAAATTCCTCATCTAAGTATGACTAAAACATTAATTTCAGTGACAAGTCTGTTCACTAACCAATTTTGATATATTTCATTGTTTAAATCATAGAAAATTCATCTTTCGTCAAATTATTTGATTCTTATCTTTATGGAAATATATTAATGTTTCATAAAAGTTTTATTCTTTGATTTATCTCTTTATATTTAATATAAATTATTGAATTTCAAGTTTTCTAAAACTAGCTCTGTTGTAGTTTTTATTTTAACAGATTCTATCATCTATTTTTTAAATTCGTTTTATAAACCGTCAATTACCAAAACTGAATGAATTATATATTTTTGAAATCCTTGAAGATTCTACCATAATGTTTATGAATGAATTATTGAACGTTTTCATAACTACTGTAGCAGATTGGACCCCTTGAAGTATAGTTTTTGATGGTATTTTCATATCTATAAAATTAATTTAAGATGATAGTGATATGGTCAGATTAGTGGACTGAGGTCTTAAGAATACTTAGACAGATTTGGGATTATAACTTTTATAGATTGTGATTGACTCTCGAAAGCTTAAGTGAGCATTTGAGTTGGTTTAGAAGTATTGTTTTGATCTATAAAGTTATTATGGTGAATATTTTAGGTTGTGACTAAGGATTTAGTTGATACGGCTGGACTTTTGAGAGATAATGAAATACTATCATATTACGACATTCATATTAGCCTGCTATTATTTTAAGTTTGACTAATTTTAATTTTGTAATATTTTCTAATTTTTGAAGATTTAAATTACAACAGAATTAAAAGTGTCAATTCGTACATTGGGGAGCCATTTAATTTGATGGAAAATAACCTTCAAAGAAAATCACAACAAATTTGATCCACGACTTCCCAATTAGAGGATAACAGGTGGTCCCATTTGAGATAGAGCTCGCTGGTTCATTAAATACAATAAAAAATATTACTGGTAAAAAGTAACACCAATTTATTTGGGTGACATGTGTACATAATTATGTTATCTCCAGAATAATTATCTACTACGGATACTAACTATGAAGGGCATTGATGTAATCCACGAACTCTATAAGGGCAAGGTGATCAAATGACCACATCAGCTCCATTTATAAATACCCCTCTAGGTGATGGGGGAGTTGCACCATTTCTCACCTTAAGCTTTTCCGTACAAGCTTATTAGAGCTCATTCTCTCCCACTTAGAGGTTACTCTCAGAAGAAGTCTATTGTTATCGATTAAGCATGTAGCCTAATATATCTTACACTTAGTTGTGTCGAACTGAGTCGAGTTTATTAAGGCATCAACTATATATCTGAAATCTAATTACTTACTTAACCACATGTGGTCAAAAGACTACATTGACTCCACCTATAAATACCTCCCAAGATGATTAGGGAGGTACACCATTTCTCAACTTAAACTTTTTCATACAAATTTTATAGAGATCATATGGTCCCATTGAGATGATTAATTAATTACTCCCAAGAGATGATTAATTACTCCTACAAGATCTTACGGTCCCATTGATGAATTCACATTTAGCCGTACTAAGCCTAACCTATTAAGACAATCATTATCTAAAATTTATTTACTTACTTAAATAAGGAATGGAGTGATGAGCGGAGAACTCTTTGTTTTGTAAGAAGCACAAAGGAACAATGATTGAGGTATGAAGGAGCCGATAACTCAAAAACAAACCTCAAGTGACGATAAACAATCTCCAAAGAACCTCCAAGCAACAATATATTTTGGTGGTGAACAAAAATCTATAAGCCATGTGTCTTTACCTCCCAAGTCTCACCATTAGATTGAAAAGCAAGGTTGACACATTTTTCAGTTATAACGTTAGCGTCATCTGTTATGAATGACTATCTAAGAAGCTATATTATCCACCTGATATAACTTCCTCTTATGAATTTATATAGCAAAAACATAACTTATTTACGAAACAAGGAAGATTATTCTTTGCATAATAGATTCTAGAAACATTGTTACCTAATACAACATAACAATAGAAGTTAATCCCCCTTACATCTTTATTCTAGGTATAGTTGCCTACTGTTTCATCTTTTCCTTCTCTTTGCCCGACTGCTCTCCCCATTCAATTCCATTATATGTGGAAGATTTTAAAATATAGAAAGAATGAGCAAAAAAAAAATAAAAAAATACTCCACCAAGTAACTACTAGCTCTCTCACGTTTGAAAAATAAACCTTCCGGTTGAAAGGAAAAGCACTTTGTATATTGTTCAAAAACCATCAATGTGATTTCACAATAATAATATGAACCACCATAACATACATCATTTAATTTTGTAATCACGATATGAAATCAAACCAGTCACCTAACAAATATGCAAGAATTTCAAAAGGGAGAACAAGAAAAACATTAAAATATACAAGAAAACGCAATATAAAATTAAATTATCCATCAAAAATATTGTTATGCCTTAAATCAAGATAGGTAATTATTGGCAAATATCCAACTAAAGACCACTAATGAAACTAAAAGGGGACACATAAGAAGCAGCCTCATCCTAAGAAACGAGAGGAGGAAAGAATAGCCAGTTGATGACAATCGCTGGGAAACATCGTCCTTGTACGTACGTCGTACCTTGCTAGAATTGTAGAGCACCAATGATGATCAATCCTCTTCGACTTTCTGCACCAATAAGTGAGACTGTGAGAGCACTCCAATTTCACAACAAACCATCTCTAGGAAATTAAGCAGCTACAATCAATCAATCTGTAATTCACATGGAATATTATAAACCACTTGAAGTAGTAATGTTTCCTCAATGATAATACCTGACCATTCGCTTAAAGCAATAGTCATAATCATCTTTAGCAAAATAATTATTTAATCACTTTTTGTGTTAATCTCCTTCCCCTTTCACATAAAGTTGAACCCCCAGACCTAACTTACTTGTTTTCAGTGTCCCAGAAAAGGAAGAAAAAT
Organism: Pittosporum tobira; assembly: GCA_032359685.1. Classification (NCBI taxonomy): domain Eukaryota; kingdom Viridiplantae; phylum Streptophyta; class Magnoliopsida; order Apiales; family Pittosporaceae; genus Pittosporum; species Pittosporum tobira. The sequence goes on from JAUMHB010101130.1 coordinate 15,900, forward strand.
ATATAGGCCATAACTAGCTCGTTTACTGAGGAAGTGACTTAGATTAAACTTGAAAAGGAGATGTTGTAGTAAATTAAGTTGAATTCTTCAGTCATATATATTTAATCTATTCTGTTCTTTAAAAAATATTAACTTTCCAACTTTAATAAATGCATTTTAACAATAATGTCAGATATATAGGTGAACAGGTAATTAAGGAATCAAAATGTACAAGATCAAAAAAACAAAATAAACATAAAATTATCCATCACCTGTTATGTCTTAATACTAAAACCATGACAAGTAAAGCAAATACACACTCCATCCAACTTTACATGTCCTAGTTTAACTTTTGTACTCAAACTAATTGATCAATTCTTAAAAATTAATAATTATGTATTTAATTTGTAGTTAGATTTAGATTTTCCAAATCACATGATGTGGAGTTATTTGTAAATACTATTAAGTTTATAATGGTCATAGTCTCTCGCATATATTCAAAAAACAAATTATGATATACATTGATTCTAAAAATAATCAACTAAACCACAAATTGGTCAAACGAGGATTTTTAAAGTTAAAGTGTGGGAGTATATAACTAAGTAAAGACTATCAACTGAAACTAAAATGGGATGAAATATATAATAAAAGAGAGAAGAAAAGAACCTATAAAGCCCAAAAGGGGTTCTGGATGTATTGGTGAACAAGTTTCCAACCTTGAGCATTCAGATCTGTCTTATCAGACTCGCGCAGCGACAAATCCATTATCTTCCTACAAGTCCCATTGTCCAAGTTATAAGAGACAACCTTGCCCGATAAGTAGAGCACCAACTCGGATTCCAGTTTGACTTCTGCAGGAATAACTGATAACACTCTAATTTCGTCGCAAACCATCTTGGGCAATGTTGCAGCCACAATATCACTGAAATCCACGTGATACTTTATAAACCACTTGGAGTTATCACTTTCCATCTCAAACACATCAAATTCACTTACCATCTCAAACTGAGGAAATTCAATAATACGCAAATGACCATTAGATTCCCCAAAGTATATCAATTTACTGCAAAAACCAACCATTTTACTTGATACCGGAATTGACGTGATCCTCTCCTTGTTAACATCAAAATAGACAGATGTTCCTGGAAAACCATGCCAATGAATAGCACCATTTAAGAAGACCCCGGTATTAAAATACGTACCATATGCTTCAGTTTCAGTGAGATCTACTACAAGTTTCCAGCGGAGCGTTTCTGAAGAAAATTCCTGGATTCTTATGAATTGAGTTGACAATACGGTATAACGGCTAAAAGCAAAAACTTTATACTGAGGAGTTGACTTGGAGAGATCAACCACCAAATTTATTCCACAGAATTTCCATTCAGCCTTGTCAAATCCAGGTGGCCCTGGAACGGTGTCATATCGCTTGGTCGTAGGATTGCATATAAAATAATATTCTAAACGGTAGTAAGAGGGCTTGGCGGAGCAAAGAAGTACGCCATTGCACGACTGTAATATCTCTACGCCGGTAGGGAGCTGCGCTACGAAAGAAATCGATTTGATAGAGGCTTTGGAATTAGGCTGGGATTTCTTATCACCCTCAAGAGATATGAAGTAGTATTTAATTTTGGTTATGGATCTGTAAGACTGGCTGTATCGGCGGATGAAAATGCCTGAGATCAGATTGCGTTTCTTCCAGAGGAGAGACAAATTATGGTCCTCCTGGATGATAGAAAGCCAGTTTTTGCAGACAAGTTTGGATCTGAAAAGGGGTTCTGGACGCAATCGTTTGAGTATCTCTGTTAAGAGATCATCGTTAGCTGCAATCTTTTCTGCAGCAGCACTGGCAGTCGAGACTACTCTCCTCCGCTTGCAGCTTCTCCTTCGAGTAGAAACCATGTTTTTTTTTTTCTTTCCCTCAACTATTACACAAACCCTAGATGACTGCGTACATATGCAGCAGAATAGTGATTACCTTTATATTTAACGGACAATAATTACTTGATTAGAAAGTCAACTTAACATTGAAATATCAAATTACGACATGACTTTACTTTTAATTTTACTTTTACTTTTAATTTTAGTCATAATTAGTTTAATATTTAAAATCAAGCCAACTATTATTCCAACTTTCTAAGTTAAAAATCTTCTAGCATCCCTATTTTATCTCCTAATTATTCTCTCTCATTCTTATTTATCTCCATAATTGTTGACTGTTACTTCGTAGTTTTATTTTTTTTTTTTTTATTTTATCTTTTCTAAAAAGGAATTAGTATAGGAAGACTCCAACATAAGATCTTTAACACGTTGTTTGTAAGTTTTTAAAATTAAGGAAATGATAGGAAAGTTAAAAAAAATTAAAATTTTCTTAAGAAATCATATGTTTGTGAGATTTTTAAATTTGGAAAGCTAAAGAAAACTTAAGAAAATTTTGGCCAATTTTCTTGAGAAATTTTCCTAGCCAAATTGGCCGGATTTGTAAGGAAAGGAAAATGGATTTATTTTAACTTTCCTTTATTTCATAATTGTCCTTATTAATTACTCATTAAATATTTTAACAATTATACCTTATAACTTAATTAAAAATATTTATTCATTTTCTTTCTCAAAGATTAGTTCTTATCTCTCCATTTATTTTATTGTATGTTCCATATTATGACACAACAAAAAATTCTTTTTCTTTAAAATAAATAAATAAATAATAGATCTAGACTATAAAGTTAATAATTTTTAACTTTTTTTTCCAATTTATATTAAGCCTAATATCAAAACCTCAAAAATATCAAATAACTTCTAAAGGTTGGGACTTAAGGCAACTGAGGCCAAAGGATGGTTGAAAACCGTGAATGCACATGCAAACCCTTGAATGATGTAACTCATGGGGTGGATCTACAACTTAGCTCATGGTGAGGCAAGGTGGACTTTTTTGTGGCAACGATGGACAACTTCAACATTGTGCTAGGTGTGGAATTCCTAAGGCACTTTAATGCTATTCATATCCTGCATCTCAACATGGTGATGATCATGGAGGGAGAACCTTGTGTTATCCCTATAGTAACCCCTATCAAGACTGAGAAATCTAACCAAGGTACAACGCTCCTCTCGACTATGCAAGTAAAGGAGGGAGTCAAGCGAAGGGAGACACATGGTTAGCAGTGCTCAAGTAAGATGAGGAGGTTGTGGGCATGGGTGATGCCTTATCGCCTCAAGTAGAAAAGGTCCTTGACGAGTTCAAAGACGTGATGCCACATGCCCTTTCGAAAAGGCTTCCACCACGACATGAGGTGGATCACCAAATTGAACTGGAACCGAGAGCGAAGCCACCCGCTAAGGCGCCATATCGAATGTCACCTCCAAAGTTAGAAGAGTTGAGGAAGTAGCTAGGAGAGTTGCTTGAGATGGGGTTCATTAGACCATCTAACGCCCCGTTTGGCTCGCTGATACTTTTTCAAAGTAAGGCTGACGGTTTGTAATGGCTCTATATTGATTACCAAGCACTTAACAATGTGATAATCAAAAAAAAATCACATTCCTCTCGTTTTTGATTTATTTGATCAATTGGGCAAGACAAATTTTATTCTAAGCTCGACTTGAGGACATGTTATTACCAAGTGCGCATTGTCGAAAACGATGAGGGCAAGACCACTTGTGTAACTTGTTATGGTGCCTTTGAGTTCACTAGCCATGTTCTACGCTTTAATGAATAAAATTCTCCATCCATACTTGGATTGGTTTATCGTAGTGTACATGGACAACATCGTGATTATGATACTCCATCCCACTTCGATTGAGTTTGAAAGTAGTAATGGCTTTATATAGGCCTTAGCTCACTACTAAGAGTATCTAATAGCTTAAGTTTTTTTGTTAGACCTATGGTGGGCCAATGGGCTTGGGTGACACTCTTGAGTTAGTGTTTTTGGGTCTAGGGTTGTAACAACTAGTATCAGAGTATGACCCAGTCAAAAGTGTGGTTACACTGCCTGAGATTTGATTTGATTTGTGTTTAGACTTGATGGAGACGTCCAGTATTTAAGTGGGGGAGATTGTGATACTTTGTTCTACATCGTTTGAGTTTGAAAGTAGTAATGACCTTATATAAGTCGTAGCTCACTAGTAAGAGTACCTAATAGCTTAAGGTTAGGCCTATGGTGGGCCAGTGGGCTTGATTGGTACTCTTAGGTCCGTGTGTTTGGGTCTAGGGTTGTTACAGTGATATACAACAACACACTGGAGGATCATGTTGAACATCTAAGAATCGTCTTCCAGGCCCTCAAGGAGAATGAGTTGTACGTTAAAAAGGAAAAATGATCATTCACGATGAATAAAGTGCAATTTTTGGGCCACGTGATCAAAGACGGGAAGCTTATGATGGACCGGAAGAAAGTAAAGGCCATCGAGGATTGGGAAACAAGGTAACCAAATTGCATTTCTTTCTTAGACTTGCTAACTACTATCGGCGCTTTATTGTGGGATATTCGACCAAGGTCGCATCTCTCACCGACTTGCTCAAGAAAAATAAGTCGTGGGAGTGGACTACTCAATACCAATAAGCTTTGGATGGGTTGAAGAAAACAGTGACGGAGGAACCTGTGTTGGCATTATCGAATTGTACCAAGGGATATGAGGTGCATATAGATGCCTCTAACTTTTCCATCGGAAGGGTCTTGATTTAAGAAGGGCATCCTAATGCGATAGCCGTAAACTAAATGACATTGAGCGTCACTACACTGTTTAGGAAAAGGAGATGACGGTGGTTGTGTATTGTCTGTGTACATAGAGACACTACTTACTTGGGGAAAAGTTTGCAGTGAGTAAAGACAATATCGCCACTAGCTACGTTCAGTTCCCAAAATAAGTTGAGTGCAAAGCAAGCTCAATGGCATGAGTTTTTAGCCGAGTTTGACTATAAACTCAAGCATAAACTAGAACGAGTCAACTATGTGGCAGATGCACTAAGCTGAAAGGTGGAACTGGCGGCAATCTCTCGGGCCAACATTAATTTAGTCGACCTCATCTAGGAAGGGATGGATCATGATCATTTAGCCAAGTAGCTTGTAGACTTGGCTAAGGAAGGGAGAACCAAACAATTCTGGGTGGAGGACGGCTTACTCCTAACCAAGGGACGCCAGATTTATGTTCTAAAGTGGGAAAGGCTTAGGAGAAACATGATAAAGGAATGCCATGACACGAAGTAGGTTGCCCATCCAAGCCAAAGGCACTCATGAGCATTGTTGGAGGCAAGTTACTTTTGGGCTTATATAAGGGATGAGGTGGAACTATACGTCAAGACATGCCTCGTGTGTCAACAGGACAAGGTGGATTTCATCTTTGCCCCTACCCAAATCGAAAGATTGTGGGAGCTTAATGGTTGTCATCGATCGATTCTCCAAGTATAGGAAATTCATGACCGCTCCAAAAGATTGCACGGGAGAAGAGGCGGCCCGCTTGTTCTTCAAAGGTGTGGTGAAGTATTGGGGCTTGCCTAAAACAATCATGAGTGACTGGGACCCACGGTTAACTAAATTTTTTTGCAGAGAACTCTTCAACTTGATGGGGTCAGATTTGCACTTCTCCACGAGTTTCTATTCACAGACCGATGGGCAAACAGAGCGAGCTGATTCCTTGTTGGAGCTGTACTTGAGACACTTCATGAGTGCTAGCCAATGTGGTTAGGCCAAGTTGCTTGATATGGCCCAATTCTTGTATAATTTGCATTGGAGCGAGTTAACCAACAAGAGTCCATTTGAGTTGGCGATATGACAACAACCACTCACTCCTCAGACCTTAGTGGCCAACTATCAAGGGAAATGCCTTGCTGCATTCAAAGCTGCTAAGTCATGGCATGAGCAGGCTGACATTGCGAGATGTTACTTGGACTGAGCTACCAAGAAGATGAAGAAATGGGCCGATAAGAAAAGGAGACATGTGGAGTTCAATATTGGGGACTTGGTCATGATCAAACTCAATGCTGAGTAGTATAAGAGGCTACGAGGGCTGCATAAGGGATTAATTCGGCGCTATGAGGGACCATTCCCTGTCCTTGGCAAGGTGGGTAGGGTTTCCTATAAGGTGGAATTGTCACCTTAACTCAAGATTCACCCCGTTTTCCATGTGAGTTGCTTGAAGCCCTTTCATACTAATGAGGAAGACCCAACTCAGGGATAATCTAGTCTTGCCCCACGGGCTATTTCAACCTCTTTCTACAAGGAGGCTGAGTGCATCATAGCTGATTGTGTCATCCGAAGGAAAAATCACCCTCCAACCCACAAGTACTTGGTGAAATGGAAGAACATGCCGAAGAGTGAAGTAAGCTGGGAGCTGAAAGAAGGTTTGTGGCCCACTATAGAGTAGAATTTTCTGGATAAGTCTCTCATTTTGAAAAGTCATAAGTTCTTTATTATAAGTCGGAATTGAGTCTTTTTGAGCATATGGAAAGATCTGGAAGTGTCGAATGTAGAAAAATTAAGTTTATTACTAAACAATTTTTATAACATAAGTTATACATATTTGAACGCTATTGACTTAGTAAACTAGAATGGAAAGTTAGTTGAATTAAGTCATGGATAGAGTTGTAATTCTTTAAGATCCATTAATTGATTAATTCGAGACCCTTTATGAATATAGGAACTTATTTAAGGCTCTAACGATAAATTAGAATGAAAACAGAGTTAATGGAGACCCAGGCCAGCAAGCTCATTTTGGAGTAAGTTGTGTAATGCTAGCAAGACAAGTACATTTTCACTCACATTTTTTTTATGAAAAATTTATTATTACAATGTATGTAGTTTTCATAGTTATGTTGTGCAAGTAAGTTCATTAGTAATTGTGTTAATAAAGAAAATGGAAAAAGTGTTTTAAATAATTAAAAAGTGATGATCAAGTATGCCAACAAAGTATGTATTAGTTATTACCTTGAAGTTTGGGTGGACTTCTTGTTCGACTGGATGAACAGAATTTTAGTATGATTTAAGTATGTCCATGTAGTTCAGTCAAATTATGTGTTTGACTGGATGAGCATGTCCGTAGTTTGGTTCGAGTTGCGTATTCGGGATGAACGAGTATGATTGTAGTCTGGCCTGAATTTTGTGTTCAGATTAGATGAGAAGAGACTATAGGTTGACCATACTTGTCCATTCAAAATGATTTTTGTTTTAAATGATTTATGATGATAAAAAAACACTATGAATTTCAAAGGATGATTTTTATTGTAAATAAAAGCACTTAAAAATTTATTATTTTATTATTTAAAATGGTGTACTTGCAGAGCTTATTATGCTCACTCATATTTTATTTTAAATGTTTCCAGCTAGGTTAGACCGGCATCGAGTGTTCGTAGGAATTGTGGACGTATTTGTGCGTTGGGGATTTGTTTGGCCTAAGGGAGAAGGTTTGGAAGCGAATTGTTGATTTGTATACATTGTGGTACTAATGCCATTTGTAATAGATACGTTTTCTGTTGCATAGCAGTGGAGTTTAATAAATTATTTGGATAATTGACTATGGAGGTTAATGGTTATGTTCTTGATGACCGGTTCTCTGATTGTATAATTCTACATTTGGGTCTAATTAGTACCTTTTTTCATAACGTTTTCAGCATTCGTAATCAAAAGAATCCTGAATAAATCCAACTATATATATATATATATATATTGATTATATGGAAACCTAAATAAGAAAAAAATAATATATACTCACTTGTTCATTTAAATTTTACTTTTGTATTTATAATTTTAAAAATTAATTCATCATTTTAAAATTTTGCTATAATATATTTTATATTATTAAAAAATAACAATTTTTGGCCAATAAGCTTAATGACTGTGATTAATTTGTATAGCTAAATATTCCCATTTAGTGTTTAAATTGCGTGTTTGCTTTTCACTCCTTAGGACGCTATTCCCATCTTCTTTTACCAAAAAAGTATGAATAATTAAAATATACATGCAAACACCTCTTTGAATGCGATTTTGCACAAACATATCGATGCTCCCTCCAAGAAACATATCATAAACCCATCTCACCAGAAATTAAACGCCACTTTCACTCTCGTAGCAAATTAAACACACACAAATTCATCCTAAATGTTAATTCAACGAAATTGAGTAGTTAAAGACAAAACAGATGGGAAAATGTGTCTGATTTTCCCTCCATCTCTTTCTTTGTTAGGGGACAATTTTGTAACATTTAGTATATAAAGTAGAAAAGAAAAAGAAAAAAAAAAGAAAAGAAAAGAAAAGAAAAGAAAAGAAAAGAATGTAAAATGTAAAAGTTTTCTTTTTCTTGTGTTTTTGAGTTTTATGAACGAAAATGAATATATTATTATTTTATTCTTTTACTAAAATAAGTTTATTTCAAAATAACTTAAAACTTATTTTATAATTAAAATAAAATATATATATATATTGATCAATTTTTTCAAATAAGCAGACAGTATATGTTATATTTAACTTATAATTTTTTAAAAATTAATAAAAATAACTAATTTTAAAATTATGAATTTTTTAAAAATAAAATATAAGTTAAAATAAACAATGGGTTGGGGTCAGTTGCTACATGCAGAGCTGCTTAGGTTGAAGTGCTCGTAGTGTTTAAAAATTATTATAAACTCAAAAGTAATTAAAAAATAATTATTTAAAAATTATATTCTACGTTTGCAGGAAGAATATACACGTATACTCACGAAGCACAGAAATTTTAGAGATACATCCAGCAATCTCCGGATCTTACTACGACGTACTTTTGTGTGAAAGATAAAGAGATGAAGCCATGGAAGCCAATTAGACCTCAGCAGCTATTGTCCACCATTCTCACTTCCCATCTTCGCATACACAACAATGAGAGCGTTACAATTTTATCTCAATTTTACCACACTAACAGATCTACCACCTCAAATCCTCGTCACAAACCTACTCGAAAGCTTCTTCGCAAGCCCATACCTTTCATCACCAACCTCAAAGAAGTTCACGACCCAGAGGAAGCTTTATCTCTCTTCCATGAGTACCACGAAATGGGCTTCAAACACGATTACCCATCTTACTCTTCTCTCATCTACAAGCTCGCTCGTGCTCGCAACTTTGAAGCCGTTGAAAGCCTTCTTCTTTGCATCAAGAATTACAATATTCGATGTCAGGAAGCCCTTTTCATTGCATTGATTCGTCATTATGGGAAAGCTAAATTGGCTGTTAAAGCCATCGAATTGTTTCGAAAAATGAAGACCTTTAATTGTGTTCGCACGCTGCAGTCTTTTAATACGCTTTTGAATGTTCTTGTTGATAATGATAGATTTGCTGATGCTGATGAGTTGTTTAAGTCGTCTAGGAAAATGGGGTTTTGCCTGAATTCGGTTTCGTTTAATATTATGATTAAAGGTTGGCTTGAGAAGGGAGAATGGGAATTAGCCCGCCGAGTGTTTGATGAAATGCTTGACAAAGAGGTTAAGCCTAGTGTTGTGACGTATAACTGTCAAATTGGGTTTTTGTGTAAAAGGGGTGAGTTTGATAAAGGTAAGGGTTTGTTTGAGGAGATGAAGCAAAAAAGGAAACACCCAAACGCAGTTACTTATGCGTTGTTGATGGAAGGTTTGTGTTATCTAGGGAATTATAAGGAAGCACAGAAATTGATGTTTGATATGGAGTATCAAGGGTGTAAACCCCGTCTTGTAAATTTTGGTGTTCTGATGAACGATCTTGGAAAGAATGGAAAAATTGAAGAAGCTAAGGCTTTGCTTCTGGAGATGAAAAAGAGGCGAATTAAGCCAGATGTTGTGATGTACAATATCTTGATTAATTATTTGTTGGTGGAAGGGAGAACTGTGGAAGCGTATAAAATTTTGGTCGGAATGCAGGTTGCTGGTTGTGATCCAAGTGCCGCCACATACAGGATGCTGGTTGATGGATTTTGTAGGGTAAATGAATTTGAAGGAGGTTTGAAGGTTTTGAATGCCATGTTAATGAGTAACCATTGTCCGCGTTTGGAAACATTTTATTGTTTGATTATTGGCTTAGCTAAGAGCGGAAAGACAGATGACGCTTGTTATATTTTGGAGGTGATGGAGAAGAGGAAGATGAGAGTTGATAAGAAACTATGGGAGTCCTTGGTTGGGGATGTTCATGAAAAATATAAAGGTGCCATTGGGCTTGTAAGTGAACTCGTGTGTGCCTGATAGTGCATTTATCTGTATTACGATTTTCAGAACCGTGGAAACTTATTTGCAACCCCTCAAAGTGAAAACCATGTTCATCAGTTGTTACTTAGGTACTCTTGTGAATACTTATTTCTTCATTACCAAGTTACCATGTAAAATTTCTATCAAACAAGGTTTGTGAAATCCTAAAATTCAAATTTTTAAATTTGTTAAATTTTAAAATTTTTTAAAGTTAGTACCTAGTAGTATTTTATATGTAGTTTACAAAATTTTATGTTTGACATCAATCAAAATAAAATAAATTCACCTCAAATTTAAGGTTTAGGATTTCAGAAATGTACTAAAATAAAAATCATAGATATCTCTACTTTTGGAAAGGAGAAAGTATGTTTTTTCATGTTTCTATTAGTTGCATAGATTTGGTGATATTTTTCTCACTAGCCTATCCTCTTGGTTAATTGTTAGTTAGAAAAGATCGAAAATCATTAATTAAAAAATCATTAATTTGTTATTGTATGAGCCTGACATCATCAATATAATAATTCTGGTTTCCTTATGAACTATGATTAATGTTCTTGAGATATACTATATATTAAAGTCCCACATGAGACAAATAAATCTGGAAACTCACTATATAACATCGTGAGCTTACTCTACTCATTGTTAATTAGGTGTGAGTTGGATGCTTCAATAGATACCTTTTCTTCAAGGTGGAATATGTGGGGGATATCTAGTGGAGCTACTTCGGCAATCATCATCTCGTAAAACACAGGTAAGAATCCCAATGCATTATACAGTTGATTTGGTTTAGCTTAAGAATCCCAATGCATTATGTTTCTAAGTCATGAATGGTATTGTTGTTAATTATCACATTATTTGGGATCGAACCCTTGATCACTATCATTGTTGCACCGTGCTTAGGTTTATTGAACTCATTTAGTTCTCATATTGAATTTTGTTTTGTTTTTTCTTTTATTTTCTGTTGGTTGTTGGTATAAGTTAAATAACATTTTTTCCTGATTTTGGTTGGTGATTTTTTTATTTAATTTAAAGTTGATACTGATATTTTCTTTTCTTTTCTGTTGAATCTGGGTTCAATTTGTTAAACTTCATAATATAGAATTAATTATATAACACAAGCGTCACCATTAGATGTCTTTATATGAGTTGTACATGCTCCATTTTAATAATTACTTTAAAATAAATGAAAATTGAATGGCTTTCTATGTTGCTTGTTTAGTGTTTTTATTTACAATTGACTGACTAGGTTTGGTTCAAGCTAGGTCATTACAATTTATAGCCAGAAACATTGATGCCAATTTCATGTCAAAATTAGCCCTATGGCACCTGGAATTTGACATTTTTATAATTTGCTAATGGTGATTTACGCGACTTACCTAACTATGATTAGGCATCTTCGTTTGACAACCAGATAGGCTATGTAGCCTGGAAGTTGATACTCCCTCCATTCCAAATTAGAGATATGTAAAGATTGTTTTCATTATTTGTTATATCCTAATATTCCAAATTGTATAAGTTGATTTTGTTTTAGTGCAAAGCATTATAATTATGATAAACTAGCTAAATTTTTTGTTTTATTTCAAAAAACAAATTTATTTTAATTTACTTTTTTAGAATTTTGCAAATTGACCAAAAGAACATAATAGACATCTTTATAGATGTAGTATGTGTTGCATTCTTGCATATAAACTCTACACTAGCTGTAGCGTAACTTTATGACCAACTTATACGTAGTTGACCTGTATTTTCAAGTATGTGAGAAGGTTGTTACGAAAATGGGGAGTATTATTGTAGTGTATGTATTAAAATTTTCACTTCTTTTTTTGGTCAAAGAGAGGCGGAGGGGAGATGGATAGAACACTTAAAAAATTCGTGAATACTTAAATATTGTGTTAAGAGGAAATGTGACTCATTATGGATGGAACTCTGGGCTGGAGAGAGTGACTGCCAGAGTACCAATTTGGATTTAACAAAAAATTTGAACTAGGGATTCTAATTTGATTTAGCACCGAAAGTGGATATTATTTTGGCATGTGGATGTTCGAACTTCTCATATTTGATTCATACTTTTTTCCTTAGCTTTTGTAGATTATTTTTATATTTTTTAACCCTTAAGAGAGAAACCATTAATCACTAATGGTATTAACCTATGAAAGTACTATAGCATTATAACATACGTTTTAGGAGTTATTGAGGACATCTAACATTGTTATTTAGATGTTATCACATATATTTGGTAAAAGTGTAAGTTGAATTTGGGTATCATAATCCTACTGACATTTTGTTGTTTCCAGCGTACATTGGTTAGAAAGAAGATAACAAGTGAGAAAAGTTTAGGCAATTTGGAGGTAGCTGGAGTTCGGCCTCAAAATTATGCAATAGGAATTATGTTGGCATGTATTCTTATAAATCTTTAGTTTATTAAATACAAATTTAAGTCTGTTAATATATGGCCCTTATTTTAGTTACATTTGAGATTAAATGACTTCTCAAATAGCGAGCATAGAAGAACAATATTCAAATGTTGGACGATATATTTTTGTGATATAGAGATTCAATAACATAATTAGGGTGTAGGGTCTATTTTAATTAAAATTTATATGTTTGTGTAGTTAACTGTTTGCCGTTTTCTTCTTCACATCCATAATTATGGAATTTAGTTGATCTCTTTATACCAATTCACTTCATTGTAAGAGGTACCATTTTCATGATTACTACGTGTTTGATGTAAATTATTATTATTATTATTGTTTTAGCTAAAAAAGATTCTCTTCACTAACATACATAATCTTGATTTTAATTGCATTCCACCATTAATTTGTTGAAAAAAAATGATCAACGAATATATAAATTAAGAAATACTACATGTACAGGAAATGAAAATACTTATAAATTAGCTAAGTTATGAAGTTACCTTATTTTTGAAACAGAGAAAATATTTAAGCAGGTTCTCAGTAGCTCAGATATGTCTGAGTGTGATATAGAGAAAATGAGCCTTCTATCTATTTTGATACATAGCTTTCTGCTACATTTGGAACCGAAAATGGGTCTTCTATCTATTTTGATACATTAGCTTTCTCACTACATTTAGAACCATCTTTTTATATTTAAAATTTACAACTCAAAAGCTTTAAAAAGAAACAAGGAGTCTTTTGATTAGAAGGAATGATAGTTCGGTTGTTTAATATGTTAAGAAATTGATGTATTGACTTATTTTGTATATTCTTTTCTTTTTCCACTTTACTTTCTTCTTCATTTGTTTTCAGTTTTTTCTTTTATAATTAAGTTTTACAGTAGTTGTACATTTATAGATATGGAGTTGTTAAAGCATAATTTTGCCAAGCATCATCTCCATGTTTGCTTTTGAATTCGGTTATTTGTAATGGTGCTATGTTGATACGAACATTTGGGTTTTAAAATTAATGCAGGTTCAATTCTTGGAAATGGAAAATGTAGATTGTTGATACGTAGAGTTACGTGAGGGCTCATTGATCCCTTTCCATTGGCCACTTCCCTATAAATTATACTCTTTCCGTCCACAAAAGGATGACTAAAATGGATAAAGTACGCAAATTAAGGAAACTAACTTT